>JACXGM010019179.1:0-18704 GCA_016801145.1 Umbra pygmaea
GTAACGGTAAGGCTGTAGCTTGGATTTCCACACGGGGCCAATTTGTACGAAAGGCTTAATTATGAAATCCAAAAACACAGCAACATCTACCTCCTAATAAATTCGTAACACTCAGTTTTTCATACTGTTGTATTTTTGTAAACAGGTTTAAATTGTAAAATAGACCTTAGTCTCAGTGTGACAACAAATAATTTGGGAAGATTTGTTTTGGAATGGGGGGAGCTCATTGAGCCACCAGTCAGCCTGAGCTGGGCTGCAGACGTACTACATGTAGGAAAAGAAATTCACTACTGACTCAACTACAGGTCAACATTGTTGTTTGAGTGTTTTTCCTGCATTTAGAAAACCAAGAGGTCCAAAAGATTACAGCTTAAAGAGAAAGGCCCTGGGTTGGCTCAGCCCCCAGCTTCTCCTTTGCTGGTGGAGGGACTGAGTGCTGAGCCCCCCCCCCCAGAGGGAACTACTATGGAGGTCTATGGAGGTGGAGGAGATAAAAAACAATGCGTGCATTTCCGGGTTATTATTCCCAGATCCCTGACCCACAGCTCCAGGCTCGTTTCTTAAGGTACCAGATCCTACCACACTGTGTCAACAGACTCATTCACTAATGAAGAATGGGTGCACATTAAAAATGTCTACGTCAATTAGACACTCAATTTAAATGGGAGTTAACGACGTCGGAAGATTTTTGCAGCCTCTCTGAAGTCAGAATGTTATGTTCTGCACATTTACACTAAACATGTAAATACTTTATATTTTTTAACAATATTATGGTTAAGGCAATGTGTTACTCTCCCATTTAGCTGTTCACCATTTACAGCATCAACAAATGAGAGCCTGGAGGGTTGCAGGTTAGGGCTAACGCTGCATGTAGGGATCAGATATCAACACAATATATCTGGAGTTCCAACTCCGACCACAGTGCCAAACACACCTGGGTTATAGCCACTGGGACATATTATGGCTACGCTATCAATACACAAGAGGATTCATATATTGATATTGTGAAGAAATGTGAACATATAAACATAATATAGATTAATAAATGTTGATAAATACCCATTGTCTCTGGCCTTGGCTAATTCGTGCCCATAATTAACAACATATTGTGAAAATTGCCTTTCGGTCACATTCAGAAACATATTTTATGCAAGTTGACCAGAAATTTTTTTGTGAAAAGTTTTGTTCACAAACTAGTGGAATGGTGCTTTCATGTAGATCAGGGTGCCATCAAGTCGTCTGATTGTTTCTAAAGTTCTAAAGTGCTGTGGCAGACACCCAAAGAACACCAAAGAGCAAGAAACAACAAGTGATGCACAGTGGCTAGGAAAAACTCCCTAGTAGGTGGAAACTAGGAAGAAACCTAGAGAGGGGCCGGACCGAAGGGGGTGGCCAGTACTCTTCTAACTGTACCGAGTGGGGAATCTAATAATCGTGTCAACTTCTGTTTTATGGAGCTTTGTTGTCTAGCGCATCCTGGGAAAAGCACCCAACTGATAAGGTCCTGTTGAAAATACCCAGACACAATTTTTGTTTGTTTTAAAAGCCAAACCTAAATCTTTTGAAAAAATAAACTGTACAAAATTAAAACTTGATCCCTTCTTCTACATAGACATCTCATTTAGAGTCAACAACTGTGTGAGGATCCGCTAGCATTTACCTTCCACTGTGTACTTTAAAAGCTTAAGCCTGAATGGAAACTTCATTGAGGTGCCTGGTCTTAATAGAGAAGTATTTATATAGCAAAGCACAGCTAGCCTCTCAGAATGAAAGTGGTTTACCATTAAAGTCATATTGTTAAGCACAATGATCATCTCTCGCCAAACTAATATGCTCGGAGCGCTCTATATATATATAAACAAGCCAATATAAGACATCACAAACAACATTTCTAAATGGTTTGATATACAAAATGATAATTCTCTTGTAGCTTCTAGTGAGTGGTTACAAAATAACGGTCAGACATACAAAAGGATAATTCTCTTGTAGCTTCTAGTGAGTGGTTACAAAATAAAGGCCAGACATACAAAATGATAATTCTCTTGTAGCTTCTAGTGAGTGGTTACAAAATAAAGGTCAGACATACACAATGATAATTCTCTTGCAGCTTCTAGTAAGTGGTTACAAAATAAAGGTCAGACATACAAAAGGATAATTATCTTGCAGCTTCTAGTGAGTGGTTACAAAATAAAGGCCAGACACACAAAATGATAATTCTCTTGTAGCTTCTAGTGAGTGGTTACAAAATAAAGCTCAGACTAGGCACCTTTACCACAATGTCCACCTAGCAACAACACAGCTATCAGTCAAGAATTTTGAATATCATCTAGACATTTTACTTGATGGATCGGTCAACTTTATCATATAGTTAAAAATGAATAAACTAAAAAAATCAAAGTAACTTTTCACAGTTGATCATTTAAAAAAATAAAATATAGTACCATGGGCACTTAAGAAACTCAATGATAATACAAGCAATTACTTATTTCCTACTTAATCAGCATATTCCTCAAGTGGTTTCAAACTCTTGGGAAAATTTGCATTGGAGTCTTCCCTACTCTACATCCGTGTTTTGAGAGGCAGCCCAGAAATGGAGTAAAACATTAACAACTGTCGGTTACTTGTCTGCTCTGAAGAGAATTTCGCATTTCCCTGATGCCACACATTCTCTTGCCTTGCCTCTTTATTAAAAACTATTGGACAACAAGGTAAAAGGGGAGGGGTCTCCAACCTCATCCAATTGATTTTGAGAGCGTAAGAGAGAAAAGGCAATGTAGATCCTATCCACACAGAAAAGGTAAGCAATTGACAATTAGTCAACTTTTACCCTTCGCCAGAGTTAGTAACAGACAGACCAAAATACCCTTGGAATGTCCAGGAACAAACATTGGCCCCTACCCTAAAACACTTGTGGAGATCTGAGAGGGGTTCTTAGGTCATGAAACAGACAAGGTGACATGGGTCTTTCTAGATTGCCAGGACGACAACATTCTTTTAATTGCACCTTCAGAATATCAGTTAATAGATTGGTTTCATTTTATCGCTAGACTGGAGACTTAAGTTACACCATATCAGCTATAGATTGAATTGCCCTCTAGGGATGTGAGGAATTAGTTCCTCTTACCAAGCAATCATTTACAAACTAGGATCAACAGTAGAAGTGAACCTACAACACAAAGTCAAACATCAAATAGTGACTGCACGGCTGAATTACAATGATCAAATGATCCAAATCGAGAAAAGCTGTTAAATTTCACACCCACTTAAAGGAAACAGATTCTCAAACCTTCCATAACAAACCCCTCACCCATGGAGGTGAACACAAAAGAGCCTCTAGACAGCTGGTTTTTTAGGGCTCAGTTCACCAACCCAAACAGACCCGTAGAGCCCCTGGAGACTAACCATGTTAGACCAAACAATGAGGCGAAAAACTGAGACATTTAACAGAATGGACAAAATCAATAAAAAAAAGCAAATTGGAATGCTATCTGGCATTACATATATACATTTTAACCTTTGTTATTATGTCAGCGCTCTTATTTTCCACTTGCTTTGGTAAAAAAAATACTTCCAATGCCAAGAAACCCATTTAAATTTTATCCAAATAACGTGGACTGTAGGGTTGTTCAGTACACCATACACATGCATATAGTTTTAAATGTTTCTTAAAGCAGGAACAGAAAGACAGAAACAGGAAGAGACAGACACACAGGGACGGACAACTGTTTGAGTGAGCATGTGTGCTGGGGGGGGGGGCAGGAAATAAAAATTCTTCTGCACCACAGCCTGCAGCTGCTGGTTGATTGGAAGCAGGCACCAGCTTCCCAGGTTAACCAACCCCTCCTAGGGCACTGTGGGAAACGGGTAGGTCTAGAGCTGCACAGAGGGCACCCGAGCTCCTCTCCACTTCTTGTCTCGTGAGCATTTAAAGGAGATTCAACTAGAAATTCACACTCTTTCTTGTTTTCTTCTGTAAGTAGTGGAAAAGCTGCCTGGTGGGGGTGTGCCTTTCCTTACCGTATAAGGACTCAATGGGAGGGGAAGGGGGATTGAAAAGCAGTAAGTGGGCTCTTGCAGGCGCTTGCTGTAGCTATCTTTTCACTGGATCACTCACTCCTGCATTACTCCCATCCCTCATTCAACATAATATTTCTGTGGCCTACACAAGACTGGTTTACTGATCAACCATTGCAAAGTGGAAATATTTGAGCCTTTTTATCAATGTACATGAACACGAGGAGTTTAAAATGCACTTATAGTCACAAAACCGACAACGTGGAAAGGTGACCGAACATATTAACAATCTCTGTGTATCCTCCTGGGTCTTATTTTAGCAGTGGTGTAACACTTAGATCAACTCCAGGATACATTTCTTTAATTTTTTCATATTTGTAAATTGACTGAAAAGGTATATCAAGAGAAAGAAAATTATAACTCAGCTCCAAAATGTATGCAAATACAGTATATTGAAGACAATTTCAGATTAAACAATATGTTCCATTTGAAGTTCTAACCTGTAGAGATTCCACATAATAACCTGTTGCAGGTTTCTTGTCCAACAGCAAAACATTCTGGTCCAAAGCAGAAGTTTCAAGTACTGTGATCATCTTCTATGTCTGCAATTCCAGGTAAAGAAGAATTCTTCTCTTCCTGTTTCAAATTGAACTCAAGAATTGTTTTTGTAAAAATTTACGTTTAATTTTTTTCCCCCTTGTAGTCAGAGGGATTTTTGCAAGGGTACCAAGCCATCAGCCAGGGAATTAAAGCCACATAGAATAACTGGCCAATGCAATAGCTTTTACAAGCACCAATTCAAAAGTGACATTACATACACAACATGGCCTCAAACAAAATTTCTGGTCAAATAAAATTTTTATTGCGACCACACAGACACAAACATCAGGCATGGCAAATAATTAATCACATCTCACCAATTGCAGATTAATTTGTTTATTCTTAGTATTTGTACTCAATAAATTACAATTAATTTCACTTTCTACGGACACTAATAACTTCTGTACTATTATAAACCAATGGTTCCCAAACATCTCAAGTACACCCAGCCAGTCCATGTTTTTGAACTAGCACACTTGACTCAACCTTTCTACTAAATCAACAAATCAATCTGGTCTACTACAGTTCACGGCTACAGTTAAGCTGTGCCATTAATTTCCTGTGAGGCACGCTTTTGCTCCCAACCCAACAACAGCAAAACCCTACAGTATGTGCAGCAGGCTACATCAAAAAATGCTAAGGTGCTGGATGGCGATGATGCAGCACCATGGCTGACCTCTCGAAGAACAGCCAATGAAATTCTATTTTGATTGTGTAGTTGTAGCGGCAAAAATAAAAGAGAAAATAACTGTATGTTCGTCAGAGAATCCCGAACTACCATTTAACACTGAATCTGGGTGGGAAGTAATTTGCATGAAATAATGCCAGTTAGCAAAAGCAACAACTACTACCCTGCTAGCTAGCTCCCCTGCCTTTAGTAGTGGTTTGCTCAACTTATTCTATTCACCCATTTGCAACAAATATTTACTTGGACAAAGTTGCATTTAGAAACCCGCACTGGTACATAAATACAGAATATAGTTTGCATGTGCTTTGGCCCATAGGCTACATTGTATTACTTTCCATATGAGCAAAATCATTATTTCTGACACGTAGTTGAAAGTCTGTTTCACAAAATGTGCATAGGTATTTAATTTGAATGTAATACTTGTCTCATAAACATACAGTTGTGCTCAAAAGTTTGCTCCCTTTAGCATCAATGACAGCACGCAGTCATTTGTGATGTTGTCTATGAGGCCTGAATTCTTGCAGGTGGTATAGCTGCCCATTCGTCTTGGCAAAATACCTCCAGGTCATGCAAAGTCTTGCCTTCTTGCGTGAACTGCATGTTTCAAATCTCCCTGGAATGGCTTGATGATATTAAGGTCAGAAGACTGATGGCTGCTCCAGAACCTTCACCTTGTTCTGCTGTAACCACCGGAGGGTCACCTTGGCCTTGTGCTTAGGGTCATTGTTGTGCTGGAAAGTTCAAGAGCTTCCCATGCTCAGCTTTAGTGCATTAAAATGCTAATTGTCTGCCTGTATTGTATAATAACATACTGCAGTTATCTTGCCATCAATTTTCACAAACCTTCCCATGGCTTTAGAGCTCACACAACCCCCAAAACATCAGTGAGCCACCACCATGCTTCACAGTGGGGATGGTATTCTTTTCACTATAGGACTTATTGAACCCTTTCCAAACATGGCACTTACAGTAGTGACCATAAAGCTTTATTTTGGTGTAGTCACTCCAAAGTAGTGCGCCAGAAGCTGTGAGGCGTGTCAAGGTGTTGTTGGGCATATTGTAACCAGGCTTTTTGTGGCACTGGCGCAGTAAAAGCTTCTTTCTGGCAACTCAAACATGAAGCTCATTTTTGTTGAAGTATCATCATATTGTGCTCCTTGAAACAACCACACCATCTTTTTCCAGATCAGCCTGTATGTCTCTTTAGGTTACCTGTGGGTTTTTGTATCCCAAACAATTCTGGTAGTTTTTGCTGACTGGTATTTGCAAGGCTTTGGATATCTTTAAATATCCTCATCCAACTTTATTTTTCAAGTACCTTATTACACAGGTCTTTTGACAGTTCTTTTCTGCTTCCCATGGCTCAGTATCTAGCCTGCTCAATGCATCCATGTGAAAGCTAACAAACTCATTCACTATTTATACCCAGACACTAATTGCAATTCAAACTACCACAGGTGTGGGAAATTAACCTTTAATTGCCATTTTAAAATGTGTATCACCTTGTGTGCCTGTAACAAGGCCAAATATTCAAGGGCATGTAAACTTTTGATCAGGGCCATTCGGGTGATTTCTGTTACCAATATGGTTTATAAAGGAGACAAACAACTGTGATAAGGGGTTCATATTATCACTATCCTTACATTACAGTCAGATGTTTTTGCATGAACAGTCATATTGTCAAAATCTATTTCTGCCAGGGTATGCAAACTTATGAGCATATTCAACATACCCCTTTGAAAAGTCACTTTCGTTTTATAGACAGTAATCAAAACCAATAAAAAATATTTATTTTGTTCCAGCTTTATTTACACATTCAAGTCATGTAAAAATGCAACAGTTCAGAAATTAAAAACGTGGGAAAAGTTGGAAAAGTGATCATTCCCACGATTTAATAATTCGTAGAGCCACTTTTTCTTTAATTTGGCCATCAGTCTGTTTGGACATGTCTCAATTTGCTTTATGCACCTAGATTGGAGAATATTTGCCCATTCTGTCTTGCAGAATTCTTCAAGTTCAGTCAAATTTTCAATTGGATTTAGGTCAGGGCTCTGACCTGGCCACTCAAGGACATTCCCGTTCCTATCCTTAAGCCACTGCATAGTTTTTTGGTGGTGTGTTTAGGGTCATGGTCATGCTGAAAGTTGGACAACCTGCCCGTCTCCAGCTGTCTAGCAGATGGCAAAAGGTTTTCCTCAAGAATTTGTGTGTACTTGGCAGCCTCCATTTTCACTGGTTTTAATGGGATATGAGGAAGTCTTTATAAAATAATTGTTTCCACATTCCTAAATAACCAAAAAAGGTCAACAGAAACTGATTATTAAGAATGAGAAAATCATTCCTTTAATTTTGGCAATCAATACTTTCTAATTGAATAAAACCCTAAATTGTTAATAATTGTTGTGCAGTGGCTGATTATACTAGCATGTGTTTGACTCCAGCTGCTACCAGCAAAGTAGTTGAGTTGAGTACTGGTGCTTTCTGTCCAACAGATAGGTGATCAATATTCCACCCAAAACAGGCATTGGATGCTGTCCGCATGTGACATATCACTTGTTACCTAAGCAACCACTGACCCATAGTACCTAAGCAACCACTGACCCATAGACTGATGTATATTCAACTGCTAGCTGCTTCACAGCTCTAGTTAAGTTGCTGAAATGCATCAGAAACATTTTGGAAGATCAAAAGATTGTCCGGCAATAATGAGGTAAATTCAATGTACAAAAAACAAAACACGACTGCTTTCAATTATGACACAGACCTGCCAACCCTTGAATATGTTCTTACTTCAAAAGGGCAGCAGCCCCCTAAAACTCAAACACTAAGGCGCTGAATACGTCACATACAGGCGCTGAATACGTCACATACAGGCCCTGAATACGTCACATACAGGCGCTGAATACGTCACATACAGGCGCTGAATACGTCACATACAGGCGCTGAATACGCCACATACAGGCGCTGAATACGCCACATACAGGCGCTGAATACGCCACATACAGGCGCTGAATACGTCACATACAGGCGCTGAATACGTTACGGCCACCTCAGTGGCACAGAACGTTGAATGCAAAACAATCCCATAACATCAAAGATCAACCAATGTTTTACAGTAGTAGGGGCTCATAAAATCTGCTTTATGGAAAATGCAGACTATCACATAACCCAAATATTAAAACAGAATTCAACAATATAGACAAATATACTGAACTTACAACCCCACTACTGGTGTGTGTGGCGTAAGTGCTAGATGTCTCATCATACCACAGCAACTAGTTCCAAAAGTGAATTGGCATTCAGCCAAATTTATTCATTTCCATTTGTTGATTGTTTTAAATAGATACTTTAAAAATATATCATTTCATTTAACCAGTATCTTTTAAAGAATATGCCCTAACATTAATTCATGGAAACAATAGGCCAAATAAAATTGTATTCCTAACATAATTTTGTTCTTGATTAGCAAACCATACTTCCTGTCTAACATACAACACACTCACACACACACCCACCAGTCAAGATTAACACTCCACTCTGTCTCACACACACACACACGCACACACGCACACACGCACACACGCACACACGCACACACGCACACACGCACACACGCACACACGCACACACGCACAGGGCTCAGCCCAATCGTTATGGGTGTACATACTGGACATCCACTTGCATTTAAAACAAAGCATGCATTGGCGAAGCAGTCTGCCATTATTGCGCACCATTCCTCCTGCGTTACTGTCAGCTCTTATAATTCAGTAAACACCAAAAGACAGATGGCAAATACAGTTGAGCATTACAGTGAAAATATCCTAACTTTATATGAAATCCCTTGCCTTGTCCATTCTCCCTGTGCCATCCAATCTATACTTACTGAGCAATCGTTTGTATGTAGCACTGCTAAACTATTTTGCTTTGCAATCGAACAAAAACATAATGACTCTGGACATGTTTTTTTCCAACACGTTTTATTAAAACTTGTGCACATCTGTGGCAGAATGTAGCTTCAGTTTATATGGGATGGCACTTGACGACATTTGGGTACAGACAATCGCTTGTCAACAGAAGGGGCGTGTGCTTCCAATCAGATGATGGGAAACAGTTTTGTCTCTGGAACATCAGTTTGGGAATTCTTTACAGGAGAGCGAAGAGCGTTATGAACAAAAAATAACATCAGAATTGAAAAAAAAAATTGCACACTTGGGTAGTCCTTACATCACTCAATTGTGCCCCAGCACATGGGTTGAGAACCTCTGCTCTACAGTACCAAAGCTGTGGGAAGGAACCTGAGGTAAACATTTTTAGTATTACTTCAGAGTTTAAGCACACAATACACACCAATCCGGTCAAGGCAACATCACTCGTGCTGATTAAGCTGACTTGGGTAGGCAACATTGGGGGCGCAGATGGCTCAGTGGGTAGGGAGTCAGACTTGTAGTCAGAAGGTTGGCAGTTCGATTCCCGACTGAGCCAAATGTCGTTGTGTCCTTGGGCAAGACACTTTACCCTAATTGCTCCCAGGTCGTTGCTGTAAATAAGAAATTGTTCTTAGTCAACTTAAGGTTAAATAAAAAAAAAATAAATAAAAAAAATTCAATTTACATTTTTTGATTCCACAATAAAAATGTTTGAATCAGCACTGCTTTGTTCAATCATCCTTCCATAGAGAGAAAGTTATTCTCCAATAAAGGGCCATCTAGGATCTATTTTGGGGAGAGGCAAAATTATTCAATTTAAAACAACATTCAAATTTCTATATAAAAAACTTGTGTCTGAAGAATAATAGTTCTTAGGATCGGGTCGTGTAGTGGTGCGCACGAGTGTTCACCGGTTTCCCAACTGGATCCTTTTTTGCCGCTCAAACTGGACGGTGAGAACCCAGCCGTGTGCAAAACCTGTTCTTCAACTCAATGGGATTTCCTACATGCAGCTCTGCTAACATAAAATGCTCACTGTTCTCCATTGACAAGTAAAAAGATAATAGTAGAAAGCATTTTTCAGGCAAACAATGCAATTATGGTGTGGTTGCTGGGTTTGAAGAACCTTAAGCACAGAGTAAAATGTAGCTTTGTGTCCTACCAAAATAATGTGACGCTCTCCTGAGATTATTAATAGGCCTAAGGAAGTTACTGCCTATACAAGCGTAGAATCTAACTGACGTGATACAAAAAGAAAACAGTAGACTGGCTACTCTATTACCCAAGTCATGACAGCTTTATCATTAATTCAAAATGGGTTGATTGATGAAGATGAGGAGTATCAATATTTCTAAACATTAGCTGCGTATTAGGGATAATACATTTGTCATTGTGTCTATTTTGGGCTTGGTTTGCAAGCTAACATTTTTTCTTCCGCTACTAAAGAATGCCCTATAACTTTTCAACTGCAGTACTATTGAAAATGCAAGATTGCTTTTAAGCAAAATTGTGCTTTTTAGAATATCCAACAATCACTACTAATTGTTGGATTGCAAAAAGGAAGCACAGTTAAAAATAATAATTACTCTACATTCATATTAACAAAAGTCTGCCTCCTACATGGTATCTGATTTAAAAGTTATAAAATTTTTGTCTTTCTAATATTCCTGCTAACTGTATACCTCAACTCCTGCTATTAAGAGATAGACACCCTGTTTAAATGGGTTAAACGTTCACATCTGTGAACACCTGTTTCAAATTTATTACTTTCATTAACAACAAAAAACATACCAAGAATCTGAATTAAACAGTGGCTGCAAAATAATACACTGGAACGGAGTAAATGTGCATCTGAGAGTGCCAGCATAAAACATGCATGTGTAATTTCTTTATGTACACCATATAAAACATTAAGGGTTTTCTGCGTTTTTTTAAACAATACCACAACAGTCCCACAATCTGTCTGAGAGGGAGTAGAAGGTCAATGACATTTAAGAACATTTAAGAACTGCTTCGTAAACCCCATTAATGATTGCCTTTAAATAAACTGCAAACTGAAGACACTGTACAGCTTTAGTAAGAATTCCACAGTTTTTAAAGGCACGGTCTTATGTAGGCTAAATGCTGGCCTTTCCTTATTCCTTAAACACAGAAAGTGTAGTGTGCATGGCCAAGCATAGTTCTGGTAAACGTTTGGGAAACTCTTTCACCTCTGCAGGCTGGAATACTCCTTGCTTCTAAAGACAGCCTCCCCCAGGCATTGTATGTCAAGACCACAGCCTCAGTTAAAAATAGAAACTTCAGCAACACGGAAAAAAAGTTATCCCACTTATCTTTTTTGCTTTTCTCTTCATGCCAAGAAATTATGTATGTTTGAATTAAGAAACGAGTATGTGCACAAGAGTTACACTTACTTTGTGAAATCTGAAAACAACATTCTGGATGGGAATCTATCACACTGCTGTGTTTTTGATTTACATTTTGGAAACATTAATTGCCAGCTGACAAGTCTCAACACAGACCGATTTAGCAGGTACATTTTACAGTATAACCAAGGTTTTCAACCTAGGGAAAAAGAACCTGAAACAGAGGCAGACTTTCATTTAAAGCTATGACACATTTGGACAAAAGAGAGCTGCTATTTATAAAACTGTACTTGCACAGCTTAAGATACTATTCTTACAATTAAGACTATAGCCAGAGCTTAACAGTTGCCAATCAACGGAGGAAATTGTCACAGTTGTTCCGTTACATGTACACTATTTCTACAGAGTTTGTGAGGAATTCAATTAAAATTAAATTCAATTTAAATTCTCAGGTGAAGTGCAAAACACTAAGTTAAAATGCAACACCTAAACTACAGTCCAATGTGGCAACCATTGTGTTGCCCGGTCGCTTGGCCTCGTCACACAATGTAGAGTCAGCAAGAAGACTCAAAACGTTGAACCGCTTATTTTCGCTACAAGCTTTCTGCTCCATATCTTCTTATTTATGATCTGCCGTGGCACATCTGTGCAGATCCTGTTATATTTGGACACCGTCTCAGTCCAAGGGCGGTTTTTATCATGAGAGAATCCCATCAAGCCCCAGTCCAAACACTCTGGTTCATCGAGGGCAGAACAACATCAGATCAACATGGTCTGACACAGTTAGCTCTGATTTAGGAGGTGGGTCTGCTTGGCGTCTTGATAGATTCAGGAAGTAGGTCAGACAGATAGGAGAGTTTTCCGGTCACTTCTAGACAGAGTTCACTGATGCAGCTGGAATCACAGTCACAGACAATCCCCCCACCCAGAGAGTTCCATGGCTTGAAACTCCCACACAGAAGGACCATGGCTACACTGTCCCACCCCCTCGGGTACAGCTTAAACAACAGGGGCACACGAAAGTCAGTTTACTCATGTAGGAGACTTCTGGTTTTAAAATACAATGAAGAGATACGTTGTAGGGCTAGCACACAGTGCTTATTTGCCGCTGAGTGCACAAGTGTACAGTAGGTTATTATGTGGTGTGTATGACAGCCAAAACAAACAATAAATTGCTTGAATGAAAGCTGCCGCAACAAAGTACAGTTTGTCTTGCTGCAGCCTCTGGCGTAAAACAGATCCAAGGCTTAGGCACACCTGAACTCTGGAGAGAAGACCATCGAATGGTACAGATGTGAACAGAATGTGGTGGTTTAAAGAAAGCACACATGCTTTCAGGGTGGCTGTGAGGAGCGTGAGGACGGGGGGCACAGAGGGGCCGAAAGGTTCAGAAACAATCGTTTGTGCTAGTTTTTCCGACAGGGGTTTCAAGCTGCTTAACTTTACTGGCCCTCTGCCTAGCAACAGATTCCTCTGCTACATGATTCACAAAATACAGATTATTTGTTGGCTTGAGTGCCATGGAGATGACCTCCTGGTACAACTTCCAGGTCTTATGTGGGAGACTCCTTTTCCACTGACGGACTAGTGATCACAACACCATCAGCACTGAGCTGGGGAGTTCCGTGTTGAAGCCTGAACTCAGGATCTAGATGCGCCAGCAAAGAAAATGCCCTTGGATCCATGTTCCTCTTGGCAATATAATAAACTGACAGTCAAATATGATTAAGATACAGCTACATTACTGTTGTAAACACACTGTGTCATAGAGCTGCATAAAGGGCTCAGGGCAGTATTTTAAAAGCGAACCGTGCCCGTCCTTGGGAATCACAATGCAGGAAAATACATAAACACCAACTCACATTTCGATCCCATACCACAGCCACGCCTTCAAGGGGATGTTACACATCCATTCAAAATGGTGCAAGAATGCCATCCATGTGTTTCACACCCTAAACTCTTGAATAAATAAATAAAACCACACCCCATATTTCCTACTAAACACAAGCACTTTCTCTGTTGCAGAACCATGGTTTGTTATTGTTCGTTTAGGTTCGAACAATTGCAAAATAACTGAAAGTACCACTGTGTTGAAAACTGCGGTCATCGGGTCCCACGCAGTGATTTGGTAACTGAGCAATGAAGCAGCTTGCGGCCAGACGTTTATAACCAAGGTATGCACAGTGAAATTTTCAGCCTCTAAACCTCAATGAAAAATATACTTCCGCCTTGTCATCACACTCTATAGAGAGGCACATTATAGAGCAGGTTATCAGTGCCATCTGTCCTTCTGTCTTTGGTCTGGCCTGCAGATCGGCTCTGGCAAACTGAAAGAAGCCCTCCGTGAAGACTTTGGATCGCTTTAGTTCATATTACGCTGGCAGCAGCTCTTCAATGTATCGTGGCCGGCAGGCCAAACCTCCATGTGCTCTCCGGTAAGGAGAAAACCCTCCACCGGAAATGATTTCTGCAGCTGCTAGGAGCATTATTCCCCCACCTTGAGGCCATCCAAAAGACAAAGAGCAGCCAAGTCATGTGATTCATCTGCAGTGAGATGCCATTGTTGGAAAGATGCTTCAGTCCAGCCGTCTCACATTCTAGTCACACTGGGCTCGATGAGCAACTTAGTTGTTACGTCGTCGCTGTAAACGGGAAGTAACACGGCAGCTGGATACGACAGAACCTCACGCATTACGATGCACTCAACATGGGCCAGTAATGACTGACAGGAACGCTGATCCGTGATTAACTACACAACGAGATATTCATCCCTGTTGACAGCATGAACTTAAGCTATAAGAGGTCTAGGTCCCGATGCAGTCTGACCAACAGGTCCTGGAGGCATAGGGGTTTGTCTGGGTCACACCAGCCCCCACAACACCTGGTGCTGGACGTGTGGAGGGGTGCGGACTACAAGCTGTGCTGAGTGGCGCTTCTGGCAGCCCCGGCGGACTGCTCTTCCGAGACTGACACTGACAGGTGTGTCTGAGAGGGTGCCAACACCCACAGGTCCAGTCCGTCCGGAAGACTGCAGCCAAACCACACACAAAACCAGAACCCATGTCAGAGCATTGTTCTGAGGAATAGCCCAGCCCTGCCATGCTGCTATGACATCTTTAACCTGGAGCTGAGGGGGGGGGTTAGTCACGACACTTTCTGTTAATTATTCTGCCCCTTTCAAAGTCTGCAGTTCCAAAGTCAAAAGTTTCCATGGGTAAGCAACAAGGAAGTCAACAAGAATGACCAAAACAAAGGGAGATTCAGGGCAGCTGGGTAACAGAGAGAAAGACGGTCTCACACAGTACATCAGCGCTGTAGCAGGTTTGGTTCCACCTTTAAGTCTACACTCAGCAGGATTCTCTCTAAACCAAAGCTGTGGGCACTTATGGAAAGTTCACCCCCCCCCGCCGCATCTGATCTTTGTGCAAAAACCAAGGGAGTGGGGGAAGCTCCACAACACAGAAATGTTACTTTGCCTACATTTGCAGTGTCGTTGTGTAAACTGTGTGTTTGCAGAGAAAAATTTAATAAAAAAATTGTTTTCTTCTGAGGCTCGAGGGGGGGCTGCATTCAAGATGCAAAAAAGTTGCAAAACTCAGTATATTTAATTTAACAGAGGCGGTTGCTGCTGCGAACATTTCAGAGAGATACAAAGAGCAACAGAGCTGTGTGGGTAAGGTCTTAGTCACAAGAAAAATAAAAAATAAAACATTTCAAAATGTGGACGTTTGTCCACCACACCCTGACAAAAACAAGAGAGGAGAGAAAGAGAGAAGAGAGCAAGAGAAAACAAGCCCAGAGCTCATATTGTGCTTCAGGGCCAGATCAAAGACCTTTTACCTCTTTAGTGAGTACAAACCTGAGCTAGGACCTATGAAAGGTAATCTCTGTCTGAGCCGTGAGGAAGGTTAGCCCTAGCTCACCGCACAGCCGTGAAAAACACAAGACTATAACAGGTACAGAGGTGTTATTGTCTGCAGCCAGGGGAAGTGTGCAGAGACACGGGGCAGCAATCTGCCCACCGCATAAGCAGAACAGAGACAAGAAATCAGCTGAGACAGACTCAAGCAGGGCAACGCAGTGTGCCGACTGAGAAGGTGAACACAGGGTTACAGCAATTTCTCGCAATGAGCTAAAAGCACTTGTTCCTCATGCAATATTTGTTCATTTCAAATTAGTAAAAGGCTCAAGTAAAACACACGTAGCTAGTAATTGTGTCCCTGCAGCACATCATTTCAGTGTCATATTGCAGTGCAAGGGAAAATAAGTGCTGCAACAATAGCTTTTCTTTCTATTTTCACTTGTTTCCACAGTTTCACATTCTTCCTTGTTATTTGGACTGCTGCTAGCAACAACGTCACAAAGACTCAGGTAATATGGTGTTTAATATTGTGCTTTGTACCTACATGGAGAACGTGGAAAGAGGCGACTCCTCCCCAGAATCTCCAGCAGTCTGCCGCCTGCAGCGGAAGCCACGGGACAGTTGCAAAACGACTCTAGGCCCCTCCCTGTCAGAGAAAGAAGGGTTGTCTTGCTGACTTCCCCCCAAGGCATTTCCTGGCATCCTCACTTCTAAATAACTTGAAACTTGCACCCCAATTCCTCAGAATGGACCAGCGCCATGTTGTCTTTGGTAACTGCTGGCAGTACTGTGGAACTCTGGCCCTTTTTACACTACGATAGATTCCAATAGCTTTGCAGGACAAGTTGTCATGATAGTGGTTCGAGCCTGATTATGGGTTCTCCAACTTTGCCCGGGCCTCCAGCATGAGGCAGCACAAATTGGCATAGTACTGCCCGAGACAATCTTCCCACGCCGCTCTCCAGTGACTCCTTGTGTGCAGATCGGGCGCCAGTAAGTTAAATTGCGGAAGTATATTTGGTGAGTGTAATCATCCCGTGCATGATCTGATTAAGGTTTCCGTGTTGGATGAGCAATGCGAAAAATTGGCCACTTTGTAAGATTCCCATCCTTTTCAACTCCATAAATATTCTACAAAAGCTTAGCGATTGGTTGTTGTCTACTTCTCAGGAAATAGACAACTTTGTTCCATGATTTCAATTCAATTTAGCATTCACTAGAAGAGTTTAACTTCAATTGTTACCACATGGATCCTCCATCCGTAGTGCTGCTTTGGTAGTAAACAAGATTGTGCCCCACATCTGAAGCGTGTAAGTCTATTTTATGGGCATATGTCTTTTTAATTGTAATCCTACTTGTAAGCTACATAAAATTATCTTAATGACATTAATATTTACAAAGTCCTTTTCACCATTAAATGACACAAATTTTGTTTTTCTCAAAAGTGTATACACTCACAAGTAACTGAATAATAACGAACGCACATACAAAAATGTGAATATTTCCGGTTTAACCACGGGCATTCGTTATCATAACAAACACTGACAAGAGGACACCTGGATGTACACTTGCCTATACCGACAAATTAGTGCATATGGCAGTCACCTCACTTCTACAGAGCGCACTGTCCTGACCTGTGCGGTTTGTCCTTCCTGTTTTCGTGCTGTCACTCAAAACACGTGAACCATGGAGATAATAGAGTGACTACAGTGAAGAATTCTATGGAAACTTCCTGGTAATCCTCACACAAAGATGGTTGCATATTAAATCAGCTCCACTGAACTCGCTCTAATTTACCTCGCTCTAAATCCATCCCAGGTGATATTTCACTGGTGAATTCAGTCATTTACAAACCACAATACCTGCTATAAAGCAACATGCCAAATAAGCCTAAATCATTTATAAAAACAAACCGTGGACAAGACCAAGACCAAAGTAACCAATTTAATCCCCAGAAATGCACTTCTTGCAGCTACTACACGACAACCACACACTACGACATCAACACACACACACACACACACACACACACCAAAAACATTACCACAACAACCAGCACATCAACAACATTACCACCACAACATTACTAACATTACCACAACCACACCACCTCAAGGGTCTACAGACTATCAATAACAATTAAATTAACCATCTACTAACCCAAACCCCATCCTATCTCTAAACTTAACCTTTTCCCTTACTCTTAAGCAAACTCTAATTCTAAACCTAACCCTAAACTTAACAAGCATTCACTATGCTTTTTAATGGCTTGTTATATTATAAATATCTGTAGATAATCTACAGATACTAATTTTAACGCTCTAAATAAAGTGAAACCCAATAATCTACCTCTATTCTTAGACCATATTTGCACTGTACCGAATATAATAAAACAATCAAATACCTTAAGATGATACAGAATATTATATGTATTTATCCCTTTTTGTAGAAAGTCACTTCAAACAGACATTCTCATCTTATGCTGGATTCACACCAGGCACGGCAAACTGGTTGTTTTGCGGCGGAAGTCCATTCGTTTCAATAGGAGGCAATGCGCACTGCTGTGGCAAATCTCCTGGATCCGGCAAAATGTAGATGCTGTGCCTTGGGTGCATCGCAAGAGTTGAAATTATCAAACTTCTGAGGTGCTTTGCCGTACGACACCAGAACAGGAAGTTGATGTACCACAGAGGAAGAGCCAATACGTCACTTTCACCTATGGGTTTATGGGATTGCAAGAAAAGCTTTGACAGCTCAGTAGATAGATTTCGTCACACCAATTAATGAATACTAAACTGAAAAATCTCCTGCTAGTCGCCTTGCTGGTGGAGAACAGTTGGATGCAATGTTGTCCACCATCTTGAAGATGCGGAAGATTGATTACGATGTTGATTGGGCTGTTCAAGTGTGTCTGCATTTGGATGCCATACAGTGATTTTTTGCCGTGCCTGGTGTGACCCATTCTTGACCTGCAATGTAAACTACGTTCTGGATATTTAGGAACATTTACTTTTCTATATTTGAATGATCAACATCTAAGAAATAGCAGATTTTAGCTTGATAAATGTGACATTAGCATATTATCAAAAGTACTTGTATTGGTACTCGTATCGGTACTCATACTCAAAAAATACTCTGTACTTGTCCTCATTCCATAAAAAGTGGTTACGGCCCATCCCTAAACACTACCACAACAACCTTACCACAACAACCTTACCACAACAACCTTACCACAACAACCTTACCAC
>JACXGM010019180.1:0-10745 GCA_016801145.1 Umbra pygmaea
TTTATTTCATCCTGTGCCATATTCACTGTGTATATTTGTTGGAAATGAATTTTACATATCCAAAAATGTCAAGGTCTTTTCTTTAAAAAAACATCAACCATATGTTTGTACTTGCCTCAGGTCCAGTGTAACAAGAGTTTAACTTTGGGTATGTTTTTTTAGGCAGAATTTGACAATTAGGGGGCGAGGCTTAAGAGGAAAGTACAGATATCGATCTTAAAAGTGACTTTAGTAAAAGTAAAAGTCACCCATAAGAAAATTACTTGAGTAAAAGTACTAAAGTAGATGATCTTAAATGTACTTAAGTATCAAAAGTATTTATCCGGTGTTAAAATGTACTCAAAAGTATCAAAAGTAAAAGTACAAAGAGCGAAAAAAGACATTGTTTTCTTTCTCTCTCTAAACTTTATTTATTTTCTCCCTACATCACATTGAACTTGAACCATCACTTTGAACTTTACCCATCACTAAAATCCTTTCTTCTCTTGCTTCCTCCCTGTACCTTATTGCCCACTTCTTCCCTCAACTCCTTTCTTCTCCCGCTTGCTTCCTCACTGTCTCCTCTTGTCTCTCTTCCTCTCCATGTCCTCTTGCTCACTCTCCCTCCTCTTGCTTCCTTCATCTTTCCCTCTGCTTTCTTCTCTTCCTTCCTTTAATTAAAATTGAAAACCTCGCGGTTCATCTTCAGTAGAAGTTGTTTGTCGAAATTGTGAGAATCCAGCCGTGCTCTTTGTGGGCTGAAGACACGTCCTGCTATGCTAAATATTCACAGAATATTTCAGCAGAAGTCACCTACTGGATTTTTACTTGAGTAAAAGTCTTACTGTATCTACATTTAAATGTAATTAAGTTCCAAAAGTAATAATGTGATCTTAAATGTACTTAAGTACACAAAGTAAACATAAAAATTGTGTCAATGCAAAATATAAATGGCAAAAGCCATAGCTCTCATATCTGAATTCCAATCACTTGTTGAGTTGCTCTAGTTGGTGTAAATAATTCAGCAATCCAGACATTATTTATTTTTAATTATTTGGAGTTTTTTTGGTGGAAGTCACTGAGGTAGTCAAACAACTCCACAGTGGCAAAGCCCCAGGGTATTGATGACATCTGTCCAGAAATGCTGAAAGCTCTGGGTGTGGAGGGGCTGTCTTGGTTGACACGCCTCTTCAACATTGCATGGAAGTCTGGGACAGTGCCAAAGGAGTGGCAGACTGGGGTGGTGGTTCCCCTGTTCAAAAAGGGGGACCAGAGGGTGTGTGCCAATTACAGGGGTATCACACTTCTCAGCCTCCCTGGTAAAGTATACTTTAAGGTGCTGGAAAGGAGGGTTCGGCCGATAGTTGAACCTCAGGTTGAACAATGTGGATTCCGTCCTGGTCGTGGAACAACGGATCAGCTCTTTACTCTCGCAAGGATCTTGGAGGGGGCCTGGGAGTATGCCAATCCTGTCTACATGTGTTTTGTGGATTTGGAGAAGGCAGATGACAGGGTCCCCCGGAAGATACTGTGGGAGGTGCTGCGGGAGTATGGGGTGAGGGGGGTCCCTTCTTAGGGCCATCCAATCTCTGTATGACCAAAGCGAGAGCTGTGTCCGGGTTCTCGGCAGTAAGTCGGACTCGTTTCATGTGAGGTTTGGTCTCCGCCAGGGCTGCGCTTTGTTACCAATCCTGTTTGTAGTATTTATGGACAGGATATCGAGGCGTAGTCGGCATGGGGATGGGTTGCAGTTCGGTGGCCTGAGGATCTCATCGCTGCTTTTTGCAGATGATGTGGTCCTGATGGCATCATCGGCCTGTGACCTTCAGCACTCACTGGATCGGTTCGCAGCCAAGTGTAAACGGGCGGCAGGGATGAGGATCACGATGGAGTGCCTACTCCAGGTAGGGAATGAGTCCTAACCCCAAGTGAAGGAGTTCAAATACCTTGGGGTCTTGTTTGCGAGTGAGGGAACAATGGAACGGGAGATTGGTCGGAGAATCAGCGCAGCGGGGGCGGTATTACACTCATTGTATCACACCGTTGTGACTAAAAGAGAGCTGAGCCAGAAGGCAAAGCTCTCAAACTACCGGGCAGTTTTTGTTTTCCTACCCTCACCTATGGTCATGAAGGCTGGGTCATGAAAAGAGGCTGGGTCACCGAAAGAACGAGATCCAGGGTACAAGCGGCTGAAATGGGTTTCCTCAGGAGGGTGGTGGGCATCTCCCTTAGGGTGAGAAGCTCAGTCATCCGTGAGGATCTCAGAGTAGAGCCGCTGCTCCTTTGCGTCGAAAGGAGCCAGTTCAGGTGGTTTGGGCATCTGGTAAGGATGCCCCCTGGGCGCCTCCCTAGGGAGGTGTTCCAGGCATGTCCAGCTGGGAGGAGGCCTCGGGGAAGACCCAGGACTAGGTGGCAAGATTATATCTCCAACCTGGCCTGGGAACGCCTCGGGATCCCCCAGTCGGAGCTGGTTAATGTGGCTCGGGAATGGGACGTTTGGGGTTCCCTGCTGGAGCTGCTGCCCCCGCGACCCGATCCCGGATAAGCGGATTAAGATGGATGGATGGATGGATGGATGGATATATGGAGTTTTTAAAACAAATTTTGACTGGATTGTATGATAATGATATCTGAAAGGTGTGATACAGTACCTATATACTACATGTTTTAGTTTCAAAGTAGTCAAGCCATAATCTGAACCCAAATGTTTGGGGAAATATTTCATAAACGTTTGTAGGACAGTGGTTCTCAAACCTCTCCTCAGGTGCCACCAGCCAATCCATGTACTTAAACTATAATTGAGCGTGCACACCTGATTCAACTACTAATCAACACGTCAGTCATTAGTGAATCTGATCTGATAGTTCGGGGCTACAGCTAAACTTTGTAAACACATCTATGAGGGATCGCTGGGGAGAGGTTTAGGAACCACTTGTATAGGGCATGGCCACTCACAGAACTTTTAGACTGCATGTGCTGAAATGAGAAAAACAAAGGCACCCCAACTGTGACACAGACTATTTGAGAATTGTTATCATTTAGATTATTTAGTTGACCTACAACATCATTATGTTATGATACCGTATATAAAACGATTTAAATTTTACTATGCAGTCTAAGTGTATTATTTAATTAATCTTTCATATGATTTTGATTTATTAACACAATTTTTGTTTGTCATTGAAATGAGAGAAATGTGCCACAATCTAATGTAAAGTATTTCACAAAACCATTTTGAACCAAATTAAAATGCTTATCAGCAGTAAGCAAATCAATAAAATAGGGAATTTAAATTATGCAATACAGTTCTATAGTAGAATACTATATCTGATGTCATATCATTCCCAATTTCCCTGAATATGTTGCCCGATAATTTTGTTGACAACAATGGGCATAATACCAAACATACAGAAATACAGTTATCAAAAAGGCTAGCTAGAAAGGATGGTTTTCAATATAGCCCTTAATAATTTAACATCCTAGTCATGGAACACAAATCTAATATTACATTTAATGCTAATACATTGTGATGTGAAGGCAAACAATGTATATAAACGTCAATAAACAACATTATTAGGTCTGTGATATTTAGCTGACTGGTAAGCTAAAAAATGCATTGTTTCACTTTGGCCAACCTAAAATTAACTTCAGGCTGCTTGGCAAGTTAGCAAGTAGATACTACCTTAATGGCCGATTCCGGTCGCTGACATACTGTATCACTTCCCTGCTGAAGGGATGGACTACGTACTAGGTTCCGTCGAGCAGAAACTTTCCTCTCGACATGTCACTCTGATTGGCACAGGCTGTTCCAATGCGCACTGCACATTTTCAGTTTATAGAATATCGTTCCCGCCGTCCACACAGCTGCGCTTAAAATGAGAATAGGCTACAAAGTTGTAAGCGAATTGATCTAGCGTATACCACCTCTGAACTGCTTTGATACTTAAGAGTATTTTTAGGGAAAACAAATAACTTATACGTAAATGGGGGGAAAAGGTGTAAGCTTATACCATACTTCCGTATACTTGGGACCGCACTACTGCTCTTGGTGGGTGGGACTTCACATTGATTTGCTCAATATAAAATGCTAAAGCGATTGGATAATGACTTAACAGAGATATTAGTGAATAATTTGTTTGCGCATTTCCTCTAATACAAGTATTTTTCATAATATTGTAGTGAGTAACGACTGTGTTTTGGAAAATGTAAAGAAGTAGAAGTATACATTTTTGTAATAAAATGTAGTAAAGTAAAAGTACAAAGTTGGCAGACAGATGCATACTCAAGTAATGTACAGGTACATGAAAAAAAATACTTGTACAGTAACAGAGTTTTAATACTTAGTTACTTTACACCACTGGTAAGCGCCCGCTTAGCACTGAGTACTCCTCTGTCTCCTGTGCTCCTTAATCATCAGGAAATGGGTCACATAATGTTACTGATGCAGGCAGTGTGTAACAATATTGCTTCCTCCACTATCTCTCAAGAACCAAACAAGTGGTCCTTTAAAAATTCTGACAACTGTCAACCACTATGCCACAGCCCTAGGCAAGCAATAATGTTTATTTGTTGTACAAATGATAGCTTTTAGAATCTGAAGTAATTGCTAGATTACAAAAAATCATTGGTAGGTCACTAGTATGGAATGTGTCAGTAATATACCATCTTTTTGCAAATTGATTTTACCTAAAATGATGCAGTAAATCAAAGTGACAAGGAGATACACAGGGTCTAATGATAATATCCCCGTTGATTATTTGGATCACTACATTCTCCCTCGCTCCCTGGGAGGACTGCGAGGGAGGACATTTTTGCTTGCGCTGGGTTTTTGGCATGGGAACGGGGGACTTTACATGTTCTGAGTGTTCATTTGGGTTTTTTCCCACTCTTACTTAAAGCACCCCCTTTTCTCATTCTTCTTTATTTATGCCCTTGACTCCTGAACGGCTTCCTTGGGCTTGCTGTTTCCTTGGAGATGAGGCAGGGGTTATTGGGTGTGTATGGTCACATTCCAAATAGCACCCTGTTTCCTTTCATAATTCACTACCGTTGTCCAAAGAACATAGGTCATAGGCATTAATTTGGGATGTAGGCTATGTGTGCGGGAATAGCGGTAGGAGGGGAAGTTTAGATTGCTGTGTGAACTGAGACTGTTTGTACCCACACACACACACACACAGGCCAGCTGGTTATACAAGAACAGGAATATTGAGTTTGAGGAAATCCACTGAAGAAGACTGTGGGATGCCCTGGGATGCTTGGGATTTAGTGTAAGATCATCATTGACAGGTGGCTTAACACTCAACCCCTTTTACTAATTGTTTGGTGGTTCAGCGTTGTCTACATGTAGCTATATCAACCTGTTAGTAGTTTCTATGTCTGGGTTATCATCTGTGTGTCTGTATGTATCCGCTGCATTGCGTTTGGCAGCAGTTGTTTTAGTTAACAGCTTTCTACCTAAAGTCTAGAAACAGAATTACTGTAGATAAGTTTGTATCTGAATATGCATTTGCGGTTTTGTTTTCCAAATACACTCAAGTTATAACTAAATTGTGTGTATTGTACACTGCTTGAAAAAATAAAGGGAACAATTAAACAACACAATGTAACTCCAAGTCCATCACACTTCTGTGAAATCACACTGTCCACTCAGGAAGCAACACTGATTGACAATCAATTTCACATGCTGATGTGCAAATGGAACAGACAACAGGTGGAAATTATAGGCAATTAGCAAGACACCCCCAATAAAGGAGTGGTTCTGCAGGTGGTGACCACAGACCACTTCTCAGTTCCTATGCTTCCTGGCAGATTTTTTGTTCCCTTTTGAATGCTGGCGGTGCTTTAACTCTAGTGGTAGCATGAGATTAGCAGGAGTTGGGATGGGCGATAAAACGATATGTCTTGCGAGTAGCGATAGACATGTAATCAATATCAATAAAAAATGTGTTCGATAAAACGTTAGATATATTTATTTTCTTTGTTGGAAGAAACCAGAGGTTGCGAAGCAATTTTTGTTGCATGAACAAAGGCACTCAGTCTTTGTTAACCTAGCAACATAGCGAGTGACACGCTAACAGCCAATAATTTAAAAGTATTAAGTTTGGTTGCGCAATATTGTTGTCTTGTTTAAGTGGTATTGGATTCTTCAGAAACTGAAACTGATAAGTTGACAATTAGTGCCACAGCGAGCGAGGAAGATTTTGATAAAACGGGAGAAGTCAGCTCGCCAGTACGGCAGTTTTTTGGTCTTTAAGTCTGACCGTACTCATACCGAATTCGTCTGCAAATTATGCAAAACCGTCGTCCCCACCAAGACTGGTAATATCACAAACTTGTTTTCCCCTCCTTCTCAGGTCTTAGGTTTCTCTGTTACTATTTACCACTTTGCACTATTTTATTTCACTTTATTAAGCATTTCCTAAGCACTCTAAGTTTGCACCTTAGTGTAACAGATAATTGTTAAGTGTTCATTTTGATTTTAGACTTGTGTTTACATTTTAATTATTTGAGTGTTTTCCATGGTTGTGTTGACATTTCTGCCTTTATAACTGAGGAGATTATAATCAGTGGAAGGTTAAATTTAAAATAAAAACGTTTAAATTTAATATTTTGTTCCTGCTCCTTATTCTAAATAGGTCATAAAACTGATCAATAATTATCAATATCAACCGATATGAAACAATTATATCGTGATAGAGTTTTCAGCCATATCACCCAGCCCTAAGATTGAGTCTATAACCCACACAAGTGGCTCAGGTAGTGCAGCTCATCCAGGATAGCACATCAATGCCAGCTGTGGCAAGAAGGTTTGCTGTGTCTGTCAGCATAGTGTCCAGAGCATTGAGGTGCTACCAGGAGACAGGCCAGTACATCAGGAGACGTGGAGGAGGCCATAGGAGGGCAACAACCCAGCAGCAGGACCGCTACCTCCACATTTGTGCAATGAGGATCAGGAGGAGCACTGCCAGAGCCCTGCAAAATGAACGCCTAGCAGGCCACAAATGTGCATGTGTCCATTTAAACGGTCAGAAACAGATTCTATGATGGTGGTATGAGGGCCCAACGTGCTTACAGCTCAACACTGTGCAGGATGTTTGGCATTTGCCAGAGAACACCAAGATTGGCAAATTCGCCACTGGTGCCATGTGCTCTTCACAGATGAAAGCAGGTTCACACTGAGCACATGTGACAGACGTGACAGAGTCTGGAGATTCTGTGGAGAACTTTCTGCTGCCTGCAACATCCTCCAGCATGACCGGTTTGGCGGTGGGTCAGTAATGGTGTGGGCTGGCATTTCTTTGGGGGGCCGCACAGCCCTCCATGTGCTCCCCAGAGGTAGCCTGACTGCCATTAGGTACCGAGATGAGATCCTCAGACCCCTTGTGAAACCATATGCTGATGCAGTTGGCCCTGTGTTCCTCCTAATGCAAGACAATGCTAGACCTCATGTGGCTGGAGTGTGTCAGCAGTTCCTGCAAGAGGAAGGCATTGATGCTATGGACTGGCCCGCTTAAAAATTTAATTTGAATAAATGTACAGTGAATATGGAACAAGATGAAATAAAGAAAATGCATAATTATTTTCTGTTTGTATTTTTCTACATCCTCTTTGAAAAAGAACTACAGTCATGTATTGAGATAGGGTCCTGGAAACATTTCTAGTCATGTCCCCTAGTAGATGACAACATATGTCTAAACATTTAGCGTGATGAAGTGAATACCCAATGAGCTATAGTGTTATTTGTAAAAGTATATCACCAAAAAAAATGCAACGTGATGACGTTTTCATGTGGGTCATGAGACAGATTACTTATCTCTACATTTAAATATCTCTGGCATACTAAGGTTAATTTGCACAATATTCATCATTTAACATCTTTGTTACATCAGGATGCAGATTCACGGCATTGCAGACATTGCGAAGACACGTTTCACGCGGGTCTGTTGTTCATAAGTGCGGGCCGCAAATTATAAACCAAAGCCTTCTGGTGCTTCCTGGTACATTCGTAAATGTTGCGGTCCAGAAATTGACATTTTTTACATAACAAGATGGATTTTACCTGGGAACTTTGCTCTATGTCATTACTGGGACTCTTTGATGATGAAGAATGAAGATTTTCGAATGTAAGTAATATATTTTTTTATGTTTTTTTTCATCATTGTGGTTGGCTGTATTGCTAAGTAGCTGCTAGCAGATTGCTTTGTTTTGATGGCACATTTGTCACATTATCACTCATAGGGTCCTATTTTAACGATCTGAAACGCAAGTATCAAACGCGAAACGCAAGTGACTTTGTGGGAGGGTCCCGGGCACTTTTGCTATTTTACCGACAGGATAAATTACTTTGGCGCCGGACACAAATCTAAAAGGGGTAGGTCTGAAGTAGCTTCAATAGTCATAGGTGTGGTTTGGGCGTAACATGCAATGAACCAATCAGAGCGTCATCTCACATTCTCTTTAAGAACAGACATGCTTGTTCCATGGCGGATTGCTATTATAATAGCGGATTGCTATTGATTTTTCTTTTTACAAAATGTAAATAATGAAATGTCACAAGACAACCTACTTTTTGATGTTTTGGACTCACTCTCACTAAATCACGAGGTTATGAATGCATGGTATTATTTTTGCAATGTAGTCTAACATTAGACCGAGATTACTCTTCTGTCAAATAAGCTTCACGTTCTGCATTTCTGGGCATTTGGGTTATGTGGCAATGGCACATGCATTTCAACATCACGTCTCCTGAAGTCCTCTAATATTTCCTCATTTATGTCATCAACACATCCATGATTCATGGAAATGTTGAGTAAAACACAACAAGCCACAAAGAATGCTGCGACTTTAGTAGTGTAGTACCTGTTCTATCCAAACACCTGACGCGCATTTTCAGTGTGCCAAATGTTCGTTCAATTAGGCTACACTGCGTGTTTGTCTGTGTTTTCGATTAAACAGCATTTCACGCACTTGCTGGCATCTTAAATTGTGTCATCATTAACCATGTCTTTAATGGATAGCCGTTGTCCCCTTCACAGCCACCCATCCAAGGGCGGATTCCTCATGGCAAAGTTGACATAAATGAGTCGTAGCTTGAGCCAGAGTAGAGACATGGGTGATTTTACTATTTGCATTGCAAATTACTTGTATGTTGATTGAATGGGTTCCTTTGAGGTTGATGTATATCAGTGCAAATAATTCATTCTGAAGAATTTGAGTAAATGTGTACACTAGATGTATACCTATTTTTTCACATTTTCTGACACCACAATGACTTCCCTCGTGTGGTAATATTTTTCCTACTAATTATGTATTGCAATAATAAAGAACTGCTGCATTTGTGTAGATGACAGGAGCAAAGTGTATGCGTGTTGTGCACACGCTATATTATGGTTACGTTTGCACCCTTAAAATAGCATATGAATAACACGCCACTGACTTTCAACCAGGTTTTTCCTGGTCAGTGGCGGAATTGTTTTTGGGAACTGCAAGATAGCACCAGGGAACGTTTGCGGCGGAACACGCCTCTTCTTTTTACTGAACCGCCGAACGAAGGCAAGTTCATTCCCTAATTTACCGACGCGTGTCTGTGGAGCGAAATGTCCCCTATGCGATGGGTGCAAGATAGGAATGATACATGCGTTTGTAGGGCCCATAATGTTTTACATTTTGTAGCTATCATAAACTTGAGATATTCATTAGAATCCCAAGATCTTAAGCTTTAAGGACATGAGACATTTATATGTTACTATCATCAGTATTAAAACAATAAATGACCTGAAATATTTCAGTTGGTGTGCAATGAATCTAAAATATATGAAAGTTTAATTTTTATCATTATATTATGGAAAATAATGATCTTTATCACAATATGCTAATTTCTTGAGAAGGACCTGTACACACACACATACACACATACAGTCATACACACATACATATATATATACACATATATATCCACATATATACGTGTGTATATGTGTATGTGTGTGTATATATGTGTGTGTATATGTATATATATGTATATACAGGTCCTTCTCAAGAAATTAGCATATTGTGATAAAGTTCATTATTTTCCATAATGTAATTATAAAAATTAAACTTTTATATATTTTAGATTCATTGCACACCAACTAAAATATTTCAGGTCATTTATTGTTTTAATACTGATGGTTTTGGCATACAGCTCATGAAAACCCAAAATTCCTATTTCAAAGAATTAGCATATCATGAAAAGGGAATTAGCATATTTCATCTGACCAATAAAAGAAGTGTTTGTAATACAAAACAAAAAGTCAACCTTTAAATAATTATGTTCAGTTATGCACTCAATACTTGGTTGGGAATCCTTTTGCAGAAATGACTGCTTCAATGCGTCATGGCATGGAGGCAATCAGCCTGTGGCACTGCTGAGGTGTGATGGAGGCCCAGGATGCTTCGATAGCGGCCTTAAGCTCATCCAGAGTGTTGGGTCTTGTGTCACTTCCTCTTCACAATATCCCACAGATTCTCTATGGGGTTCAGGTCAGGAGAGTTGGCAGGCCAATTGAGCACAGTAATACCATGGTCAGTAAACCATTTACCAGTGGTTTCGGCACTGTGAGCAGGTGCCAGGTCGTGCTGAAAAATGAAATCTTTATCTCCATGAAGCTTTTCAGCAGATGGAAGCATGAAATGCTCCAAAATCTCCTGATAGCTAGCTGCATTGACCCTTGATAAAACAGAGTGGACCAACACCAGCAGCTGACATGGCACCCCAGACCATT
>JACXGM010019181.1:0-12171 GCA_016801145.1 Umbra pygmaea
TGAGTATAGCATTTTGATGTTGACTTGTTTGTATGGCCTCCAAACTTTGCACACTGGTCCAGGAGCCCTGGGGGCTTGAAAATAAGTAATAAAAAGCCTTATTCATTATAGTTTACATGCTTTTACACATAAAAAACAACAAAATATACATACGTTCTTTAGTTTTTTGGGATAAATATTTAATAAAACATAAAATTCATTGACCCAGGATGTTGGATTTCATTCATCCATGTTGTAGCCATGGGTCTGCTGAGTCCAGAACCATAAGGCACTTCACGGTAGGTCAAAGTATGACCTTTCTAGAGGCTAAAAAGTCAACTATATGCCAGGCGGACCTAAAACCTTTTAGACCTTGAAGGGTTAAATACACTTGTCTCTGTGAGGCCCCACCGGTTAGTACAATTACAAAAGCACCAACCAGGTGTAGGATATAATGGTGCATTCCTGGCAACTCGTAACTCATGTTTTCACAACCTTCTAATCGTGAAAGTGCCCTGGAACGGCAGTCAAACTCATAACTTACCACTCGTGAAGTTGTACCAGATCATTGTAGTCCCAGTTACAGTTTTGACGTCACCCACACATAAACAACAATGGCGACCCGTGTTGATTCTGTACAGATGCCGTTGGAAATAGAAATAAATAGACATGAATAGGCAACGTAAAGTAATTCCGCACATTGTAATCAAAACAATACACATACGATTGTGTACTACTGCAGGTTATGTTTATTAAATGAAGCTCAAAATAGGTAGTAGCTAGCGCTAGCTAAAATCAACGTTAAGCATAGGTCGGCCATTGTTGTTGTCTTGACTTTTGCCTGGAATGCTACCAAGTTGTAAGTTGTGACTTAAATTCGTAAGTTTTGGGCTAAAACTTATGTCTGGAATGCAGCGTAAGAACATCTGCAAACCGTTGAATACTTAAACGGTTTGCAGATAAAGTGCCCTTTTAGCATGGCACTTTAAAATAAATTGTACTTATATTTTACTTAATAAATTGTACAGTCAGACTGGATGTTCAATGACTAAAATGTAAATTGTTGCATTCCCTAGAGCACAGTAAAGTCCATTATTAACAAATAGAAAAAATATAGCATAACTTTGAATCTGTCAGGTAAAGCCTGTCCCCTGAGTATATTGTTGAGAAAGGCACTAGTCAGGGAGCCCGTAAAGAGGCCATGAAGGGCTACAGTAAGTACATAGAAATCCTGGAAGAAACCTGCTGAAAATCCTTGTGTCCAGATGCAAAGCTGGTAGAGAGTAATCCAAGTAGATGTGTGGCAGTAATTGCTGAAAAATATGCCACTGCACAGCAAAATAACCAGTGTTAAATCAACTCTCAGTGTTTGTATAATGCCAATGGGAACTATATAAACACTGAGTGTTAATATAACACTCTCAGAGTTGATTTAACACTGGTGATTTTGCTATGTGCAAATTATTGACTGAAGAGGGTGAACACTTATAAGACAAATGATTCGTTTTGTATTTGTTATTAATTTAGTATAATTTGTACATTTTAGTTTTCACTTTGACATCGTGGACTTTTTGTGTTGATCAGTGACAAGATCTCCTAATTAAATCCATTTTGGTTTAATGTTTCCAAGGGGGGTGATAGCCACTCTACCCAGCCTAAAATCCCAAAGAGCAAGGAACAACAATATATTGATGTGCATTGGCTAGGAAGAAGTCCCTAGCAGTGTGGCAACCTAGGAAGAAACCTAGAGTGGAGCCAGACTGACAGGTGGCCAGGTTTGGTTTAGGTGTAGACTTGTGTTGCCTTGATTTCACATCTGTCTTCATGTTAAATTCACAATCAAGGGGAGACCACATCTGGAGAAGAGAATTTGATAAAACCTGAGCCTTTTGTTGTTTCAGTGTTTAGAAAACATGCACACTGTTTTTATTACTAAATTATGTGTAAATGATGTAATGTTAACATTAATTTGACATCTCCATATTTTCTACAGCATTCTTTTTGCAGATGTTAAAGGGTTCACTAACCTCTCGACGACCCTCTCTGCCCAAGAACTCGTGAGGATGCTGAATGAGCTGTTTGCACGCTTTGATCGCCTTGCCCACGTGAGTTCGTTAATGCCACATGCTAATTCTATATTCCAATGTGAGTTCGTTAATGCCACATGCTTATTCTATATTCCAACGTGACTTCATTATATTTTGAATTTGAGGAAGACCTCTATGAGAAAGTCATCGTGCTTTCTTCTACATTCTGTTAAATTGCTGCAGTAGTATTCAAATTCATCCACATTTTAAATAAATTTAGGGAATGCCATTTTTGCAAATTGTAAAAAAAGTTCTAAGCTGTTGTCTACGCTTTAGTGAGGAATAAAAACAACACCTGAATATAATATTAATGAAACTCTAATTAGCCCTTCTGTGCAAATGTCTACAAAAATCACTTAGCTTTTTTGTCTTTGTGTGAAATCAGTGTCATAAAATTTTTTTCTCCGTGTATTTCACATGTGTGGTCTTTCTCCTTTTAGGAGCACCATTGTCTGAGGATTAAGATCTTGGGGGATTGCTACTACTGTGTTTCCGGCCTCCCTGAGCCGCGGCAGGACCACGCTCATTGCTGTGTGGAGATGGGCCTCAGCATGATTAAGACCATCAGGTAAAGAGATGGAGGAATGTTCTAGCGCAGGGTTTCCCTAACATTTAAGCTCGCGCCATCCATTTACATTGGGTTGACAGTCCCCCCCCCCAATATTTTCGGAAAATAGGAAATATGCCATACACATGTAAATATGAGCCTATTTTATACATAACCCGGTTCTCTGTCATGTCCATGTCTTCGTCTCTGGAAATCAGTTTCGCCGGCCTACCGAGCCCAACTGCCTTAACGCCCTTTGTTAGCAACTCTGGGCAACTCGATCGAACATACTCTACAGTCTGCTGTGCACCTGATGTCCTCACCCTTTTTTACAAAATCCCAGATCTGCTGTATTGTCTCGTATTTCTTTACGATCTGACATTTGTTTTAGTTTCTGCCCTGTATGTGATTATGGTTTTTGTCCTGTGTAAAGTATTAACATTATTTTCGCGATTTTCAGGTCAGCTGACTTTATTTACATTACTTGAATTAATCTATAGATCTCTTCCATTGATTCCACAAATCTCATTATCCCGTGAATTTAGGGTAATAAAAAAAATATTTTTGTATTAATAATCCATTTGTTTTGCCAATACACCTTCATGTGTGTCTCTATCCTTTCGCATCATGGAATAGTATAGTTAGTATACTGTATAGACAACTGGACAAAAAAGATGCAGTGTTGTCAGACCTCGAATAATGCAAAGAAAAAAGTTCATATTCATTTTAAGAACACAATACTATTGTTTTAATTTTTGAAGATTTTTTAAATCAATATTTCGTGGAATAATAATAATTTTCTAATAATAATTGTCATGCGTTTTGGCATGCTCTCCACCAGTCTTTCAAATTGAGGATGCATGACAATATGCCACTCTCCCAAGGATCTGGTTGATGGTTTGTTACTATTCATCTTCATTATGATCACATTTCAGAGTTTTTCAATGGGGTTGAGATAATGTATAATATAAAATACATTATTTTAACACACTGGTAGATAGAGGCCCTGGTATTGGTTGTTATGAGAGCGAGGAGCCCCTGTATAGGTTGTGGAGGAACCCTGGTATAGTTTGTAGAGAGGGGCCTTAGTATGGTTTGTAAAAGAGTCCTGGTAAAAGGTGAGGTGGAGCCGACGGCTGGGTCTGGTGTGGGTTAAGGTGTAGCTGAGGGGCCCTGGTATGAGTTGTAGAAGGGCCCTTTTATGGGTTGTAGAAGTGCCCTGGTATGAGTTGTAGAAGAGCCCTTTTATGGGTTGTAGAAGTGCCCTGTTATGGATTTAGGTGTAGAAAGTACAGTCACAGGGTCCACATTCGAGCACTATCGGTCTATCTACTTTTTGCATTTACCGTAGATTGTCCCAGTCCGTAATCTGGCCCTGAATTGATATATTGTTCTGTGGATCGCTCTGTTTATAAACTCTGCCAATAAATATTCACTGACAAACAAGCAGGGCTCAGCTCGTGACCACGTATGGAATTACAACCACGAATGACGTTAAATACTGTACAACGGCGAAAAATTATTGTATGGCTCAACGTTTGACAGAAAATAAATCTAGACTGATAATTAGAACTATAATTAGGCAGCTAGGATTTCGGATTCGGACGACTTGTACATAAGGAAAGAAGTGAGGATGAAGTGGAGCCACGTGTGTGTTTTGTGTGTGTGTGTGTAGGTCCGGGTGATACAGGAGCAGAATTTTCTGGCATTTATCCAAATGTTTAAACAAACGTTTTCAAATTGCCTACATATTGTAACATGTAAGAATATTTTCAGATTAAGACCCTGATAGGATACTGGTAGGTTACCTTTTGTGTGTATTGTGTTATTATTGGTGATTGGTAAATATTTATTATTTCAGCTGCTGCTCACGTCGCAGTTCCGAAAAGCTCATTTGACTCGTCCGGCTAAAGAATCTTGTGGAATGTAGGTTTAACTTACCTTCGATATAGAACACTCAAATTCACTCAAATTAATGAGAAGGATTAGTCTTAAGCTGTGAAAACAGCATGTGTGTCATCCATGTTTCAGGACACATTTGACTTTTTATTTTGCCTTTTCATTTTTCACACTCTCCCCCCTCCCCCCAAGCAATAAACCCCCCACGGCACCCAGACTTTGGGATCCTCTGTTTAAGCGTGCTGCCGTAATGGTTCTGGTTTTATTGGAACTGGCTGGAAATGGTTTTCTGAATCCATAACACAAATGTTTCCTATATACAGTAGGCATGTGTTCTGTGAAAAGCCCTCCATGATAATGTACTGTAATAACAGTGATTATACTTAAGTGCTCATAGTACTTTTAAAGTACACAGCATCATTTTCATTGACTCTTTGGCCGTTTAATGGCTAATGATGGCCACCAAATATGGTTTTAACACCGAGAGGCTTCTGGTAAATAACCATTTAGTCCTTTGGTTTGACACTGTACTTTCTTCAGCCGGAGGACCTATGCAAAATCAGAGAGTGAACGTGCGAGAAACAGAAATGCTTGCGAGACAACTGATAATGGGAGATATTGTCACGTTCCTCCCGCTGCGGGTTAAAGAGAGGCACGAGACAGGTGTGGATAGATGACGGTTTCTTCACGTACAAGCTTCACAAGTTTATACAAATGTCTTTCGAAAATACAAAGGCAGCAACACATTCCGTAGGGCGAACACTAAACTCTACAAAGAACCCACTCGAGACCTAAGACATTCTAAACATAGGTTCAAAACAAATGAAATACAGAATTAACATGATAGCCATCAGCATGGAAACAATGACTGACAAGACTGATCTAACAAACAGAGTTTTAACTGACAAGACTGATCTAACAAACAGAGATTTAACTGACAAGACTGATCTAACAAACAGAGATTTAACTGACAAGACTGATCTAACAAACAGAGTTTTAACTGACAAGACTGATCTAACAAACAGAGTTTTAACTGACAAGACTGATCTAACAAACAGAGATTTAACTGACAATACTGATCTAACAAACAGAGTTTTAACTGACAAGACTGATCTAACAAACAGAGATTTAACTGACAAGACTGATCGAACAAACAGAGTTTTAACTGACAAGACTAATCTAACAAACAGAGTTTTAACTGACAAGACTGATCTAACAAACAGAGTTTTAACTGACAAGACTGATCTAACAAACAGAGATTTAACTGACAATACTGATCTAACAAACAGAGTTTTAACTGACAAGACTGATCTAACAAACAGAGTTTTAACTGACAAGACTGATCTAACAAACATAGTTTTAACTGACAAGACTGATCTAACCAACAGAGTTTTAACTGACAAGACTGATCTAACAAACATAGTTTTAAGTAGACAGGGCTAATTAGGCAAGCTAGAGACAGGTGCAGGTAATTACGCGCCAGCAGAACCAGGCAGCAGGGTGGAGAATGATCTAGAATTCAGGAGATACCCGTGGAGAATTGGTAATAGATGACCCACGTTCAAAGAAAACATGCGTGAGGAGGGAAAAACATATATTTTCATTACCCCTGTGATTCATATTCAACTATAGGTCCAAACAGAATGGCACAATCGTAATAGAAAATCTGGCAACAAAGAAAAAAATTAAATGACCCCTGTTTAAAAGTCTGCGTACGCTCAGTTCCAGTTGTATTGCCTCATTTAGCATCAATGACAGCGTGCAATCATTTGTGATAGTTGTCTGAGACCCCCAAATTCTTGCAGGTGTTATAGCTGCCCATTCGTGTTGGCAAAAAGCCTCCAGGTCATGCAAAGTCTTTGGTCGTCTTGCATGAACCACACATTTGAATGGCTTGATGTTATTAAGGTCAGGAGACTGTGATGGCCACTCCAGAACCTTCACCTTTTCTGCTGTAACCACTGGAGGGTCAACTTGGCCTTGTGCTTAGGGTCATTGTCATGTTGGAAAGTCAAAGAGCAATCCATGCACAGCTTTCATGCAGAAGAATGAACATTGTCTGCCAGTATTGTCCAATAACATGCTGCATTCATTTTGGCATCAATTTTCACAAGGTTCCCCCATGCCTTCAGAGCTCACACACCCCCAAAACATCAGTGAGCCACCACCATGCTTCACAGTGGGGATGGTATTCTTTTCACCATAGGCTTTGTTGACCCCTCTCCAAACATAGCACTTGTGATTTTGACCATAAAGCTCTATTTGGGTCTCATCACTCCAAATTAGTGTGACAGAAGCTGTGAGCGTTTCAAGGTGTTGTTGAGCATATTGTAACCAGGCTTTTTTGTGGCACTGGCACAGCTAAGGCTTCTTTTTGGCATATCAACCATGCAGCTCATTTTTGTTTAAGTATCGCCATATTGTGCTCCTTGAAACAGCCACATTGTCTGTTTCCAGAGAAGCCTGTTTCTCTCCCGAGGTTACCTATGGGTTTTTCTTTGTATCCCAAACAATTATTCTGGCAGTTTTGTCTGAAATCTTTCTTCGTCTACCTGACCTTGGCTTTGGTATCAAGAGATCCCTGAATCTTCCACTTTTAATAAGTGATTGAACAGTACTTGCTGGCAGTTGCAAGGCTTTGGATATCTTTTTATATAATTTTCCAATTTTATTCAGTTCCATTACCTTATTACGCAGGTCTCTTGACAGTTATTTTCTGCTCCCCATGGCTCAGTATCTAGACTGCTCAATGGATCTACGTGACAGCTAACAAGCTGGTTGACTTTTTATAAACAGACACTCATTGCAATTTAAAATGCCACAGGTGTGGGAAATTAACCCTTAATTACCATTTTAACCTTTGTGTGTCAACATGTTTGTCTGTAACAAGGCCAAACAATCAAGGGATCTTAAACTTTTGATCAGGGTAATTTGGGTGATTTCTGATATCAATTTGATTTACAAAGGAGACAAACTATGTGATGATTAATGTCTTCTTATGATCATTATCCTTACGTTACAGTCAAACTTTTTTCACAAACAGTCATATTATCAACATCAAGGCCGTATTTTCACAACTTCTGAGGAACTTATGAACACAACTGTATGCAGTTTTTAGGATGTCTACTACCCAACAAACTGTATTGTATGGAACGTTTCTAACACAGTCCAGTTTCATAACCTATTTTTATCAGAAACCTTTTTGAGCATAGCTTTAGGCTAATGCCACAATCTCAGTAAATACATATAGAAAACACTGAAAATTGAGAAATCAAGTCAAATCAAATTTCAATCTGATGGATTTAGACCAATGGTGTGGAGTGACTGAAATGCATACAGTGGACTGAGACAAATTATTTGGAATATTCCAATGTTTTATAAAGGGGCGTAGCACAAATTTGGGGCTCTGTACGTAATATTCTCTCGCTGAGGGCCCCTCTCTTTATTCACACATTTGAGGGCCCTCCACACATTAGGGCCACACCCCTGAGTGTAAAGTATACCCTGGACAGGCAGCAGCCCACATCATGTGCATGGTAAAGTACTACCAGCCAATAGTTCTTTTTGAGAATGGAAAGCTGACAAGAGGGAGGTCCCCTGCTAAGAACCCTTTGGCTGATGGCTCCTTCACGGCTGCCTCAGTGCTTCTCTGTTCACACTTTTAAGCGTGTCACTGAAGCCTCCTTCTCACCATGCTTGAATCCCAAATGATACCCTATTACACAAGTGTGATCAAATACACTATGATTAAATGTAGTGCACTATAAGGTGCAATATGGGAAGCAGACCAAGCATTTTCGAACTGTCACCAGCCACAACTTTCAGCCAATCCCCCGCTGAGCGATTGCATCAGTGTCAATGTGATGTTAATATGTGAAAGCTATTGAATTTAAACACCTTGGTGGCTGAATCATCTTGGGCCTGTCTCCCCTTGGTCAAAGTTATTCGAAGCCATGAAATAGCATGAAATGAGACTCACCAGATAGGAATTTTATGGAAATGAGGTTGGGCAACCATATTGTTATTCTTTACTCTCTGGGTGAAATGTGAAATAAATGTAGGTCTACATACAATACAGAGCCTATACAATTACTTTAAAGCTGCTATTTTTAGAAGTTGAGCTGTAACAACTAAACTACTTTCTCTTTCCAGCTGACCTGTTAGAAACGTTGTAAAAACTGTAATTTTTATATTTAAAAAATCTGAAGGAAAGAACTATATATAGGATACTTATTTCCTACACAATGCAGTGCTTTTTTACACAAAAAAGTACAGCCTAAAATGCATAATTTATATCAAAGATGGGCTGGTGCGTGCCCTTTGACGTACACAAGTGCTACCCAACACTGTTCCTGAGGATCTACCATCCTCTAGGTTTTCTATTCAACCCTAATTTTGCACACCTGCATCTAATAATGATATAAACAAAAGCCATTGTGTAGGTGCCCACAAGGGTTGAAGAAAACGATACATCTCTAGGAACAGGGTTGGGCAACACTGACGTAAAGTACACTGTCTATGAACTCATTGCAATTCCTGATGAAATAAAAAACAAGAACTGCATAGTATAGGTAATCATTGTCCTATCTAAATCACTTTTTTAGGCTTTTAAGATATGAATTTTTTCCTGATTATTGAAAAAAAACATTTCATTTTGGAATGCTGATTGAAATATTTTAGTGTTCCTTCACACAATTATACTTAGTATAAGGTTTAGTTATTTACAACGTGAATAAAGATGAATATGAATCAGATTTCTATTTAGAAATTGTCGAATACGTATTTTAAACGACTGCCCTAACATTTCAAACAGTTTGTGGATGTGAAAGCAATATTTTTTAAAGTGAGCTACACATAATTTAATAATGTTTTCCATTTGACCTTATATTATATCGTACTCCTGTATCACTTGGCAGTAAAGTAAGACCACAAATTGACTTGATTCTGATTATTCCCCCTCTAGATATGTAAGATCACGGACAAAACATGATATAGACATGCGGATTGGCATCCATTCTGGCTCCGTGTTGTGCGGCGTGCTTGGACTGAGGAAGTGGCAGTTTGACGTCTGGTCCTGGGATGTAGACATCGCTAACAAGCTGGAGTCGGGGGGGATCCCTGGGTGAGTCAACGTTACTACCAGGGCCGTTTCTAGCACCGGGGCTGAAACGTTCGTGGCGTGAATTAACAATAATTATTTTAAAGATTTACGAGCACTATTATTTTGAAAAGTAAAATCCGAGTTATGTTGCCGGCAAAATATAGTGTTGCCAATCAAACGTGTCAGCCCCGTTGCTAGAAACGGCCCTGGTTATACTTTATATCAGACATATCGTTCCATTTTATCCAATGTTGGGGTGACTTTTAATTTGCTATTTAATTTTAAATACCAGTAAATCTTCCATTAGGGAAAAACCCTAGAGGAAATACCATTTTCTTTTATTTCTCTTTATAGTACATCTCGTTTCAATTCCCTGCTGTGTGCGATTATCCCGACCTCTGAAAAAGTCCATCAGCAAATAGGCGTCCTACAGTGGGGAGATGAAATCCTTGTGCTAAATCACCGTTTACAAATACTTTTAAACTGATTGGTTTACAATCAAAGGGCTATTGACTGTGATGACTTTGGGGTTTTAAAGTCCAGCCAAACATCATATTGTGACGTTTTATTCCTCAATTCAATTTAATCCCTTTTACTGTGGATTCTAAAGCTACCGCCAACATCAGCTATCTGAGTGAATGATGTCAGTGAGTTATGACCCAGTCCTTTCCTTTGTTCTTAATTTAATTAAATTACATAATGTATGCTATTATGGGAATAAATCTTCAGTGTGGACAAAATGTATATGTGGAGTTAGGTGAATACATGCATAGTAAATAGTAGTCAGATAACTCAATAATCAGACATTTACTTCTGAAGTAGGCCTGGTGTAGGCAACTTCTGGTGCAAATAACTAACAGATACAAAATTAGAAGAGCTGTCGCTTTCTTGGACTTTAGTTATCATCATTCAGGAAGAAGAATCAGATCGCCCTTCACAGTATGACATGCTGTTTTGTCAAAGACAAGCAGAGATATAACAGGTGCCAAATCAAGCAGACAGGATGTCAAAATCTTGTGCAGGTCACTGCACAATAACTCATTTGCGTACAATGTCCATAAGGCCAAACACAGTTCCACTAAGTCGACAGTTGAAACAATCAGTTGTCAATCAACTTACCTATTTAATTACAGCTGTAATAATACGTAAACAAAAAAGCATTTAAATGAACCTATGTGACCAAAACATTTACTGTGAACCTTTGCCTTTAGGCGAATCCACATTTCCAAGGCGTCTCTGGACTGCCTAAACGGAGATTACGAGGTAGAGGAAGGCCACGGGAAGGATCGCAATGAATTCCTGCGTCGCCACAACATCGAGACATACCTGATCAAGCAACCGGAGGAGAGCCTGCTCACGCTGCCCGAGGACATCATGAAGGAGGCCACCAGCAGTGACCGGCGCGTCAGCAGCGCCACCTTCAACGAGGGCTCCTGGAGCCCAGAGCTGCCCTTCGACAACATCGTGGGCAAGCAGAATGTAAGCACAGACTTTTCCAGTACCATCCTGCTACGTCTATGTTCTGTCTGCGGGAGTTATCGGTTTGTTTGTCTGTGAGGGTGACTGAGCAGAACTTCTGGTTGTAACCACGACTGTAGACATGCATTGTGGTAAGTTTTTATTTGTCTCATTATTTGCCACCCTATTTGTAAAAAATGACCAATAATAACACTCTTGTGGATGCACAGTGAAACAGAACGAGACCCAAAAACCATGATTGTTTAGTGAAAGCCAACCTGAGCTTGGTGGCCTTATAGTATAAATGTGTACATACTGTACTGTACAACACACCATATGTAAGTAATACATTTTCTTGACATGAAAACTGTCTGCTGACATTTTCACAATAATTTGCAGTTGTTTTGGTTATATTACATTTTTCCCCAACACAGAAAATCTGCTGGTTTATATATTATATATCACAGTACGGACAGGCAGCCTAATGTATTGTTGTCCGATTTGACTTATGACATAATAGCCTATTTAAACTCTGAGCATATGTCAAGGCAGGACATAGAGTACAATCCAATTCTCTGTTGATTAAATATTTCTGGAAAGAAAAACTATATTTTTATGTGTGTGGTTTACCATTAGGCATACAGTACCAAACGGTCAAACATTTTAAAACCCCCAGTGATTTTCATGGTTTTGCCAAGGGGGAATTACATTGATTAATATACACAGTATGGGCAAAAGGCTGATTTTCAGGGTTTGGGCTCGGCCCCTAGTTCCAGTGAAGGATCAGCTTAATGCTACAGGATTCAAAATATTCAATACTTTGGGTGCATACTGTACATACTTGAGTACTTCCAACTTCCATGTGTGGGAAAAATTTTGGAAAGGCCCTTACCTGTTCCAGCATGAATGTGCATCTGTGGGTCGCAGATGGCTCAGTGGTTAGGGAGTCAGACTTGTAGTCTGAAGGTTGCCGGTTTGATTCCTGATTGAGAAATGTAGTTGTGTTCTTGGGCAAGGCACTTTACCTTAAGTTGCTCCGGGGGAATGTCCCTGTATTTACTGTAGGTTGCTCTGTATAAGAGCGTCAGCTGAATGACTAA
>JACXGM010019182.1:0-18677 GCA_016801145.1 Umbra pygmaea
AGCCCCAGCTCGGCCAACTCTCTGTGCCCTTTCATGAGTTTCCCTCTACACTACATACATGTATCTGTTTCCCTAACCTCTGCTTCCTACTGACGTGTCAATAAAATATTCCCAAGAAATCTTAAAGAAAATATTTTCTTACAAATACAGTAGTTTTACAAACCTGGCAAAAAGATTAAAGCAGCCACACATTTGGTGTATTGTAGACTACAGTAGGATACCTATAGGCAAAATGTACATCAATTAGCATCAGTGGAGCCCTGTGAACCGTAACTGACGAGAATGGGATCAAATTAATTTCTGGAAGTAAATAAAACTGAGTTAACACGTTAAACCCAGAATGAACCCGTCCTCCTCAATTAAATATCACAGGCCTCCACTGATTAGCTTGTTTAATGCAGGTGCCAAGAGTGGGCCATCCTGTTGTCCCGCCTGCCCGTGTTCCATATTTGGTCATGTTCCTGTCACTGGCAGGTAACCGTTAGTTACTCAGCAGCAGTCGGAATGAGCATCCAGAGCAGCCTTTAAAGAACATGTTGTGAACCTGTTGTGGAAACAGCCAGTAAACAGTGTAGGCCTCGTGGTCTCTCTGACGGTAGTACAGTAAAACAGCTGAGGAGGAGCATACACGGGCAGGTCACACGGTCTCAACACCACACTACAGGCCCTGTTGTTGTCTCCACACTCTCTCAGTCTCTCAATAACCCTATTTTCCGCTTTCCCCCCCTCACATTTCTTTTATGTCCAGTTGCCCTTTAGGTCTTCTCTCATCAGTAGAACTCTAAGGTGTGGGATGGTCAATCATCACTCACCTGCATCCTCCAAGTGTGTGTTGCCAAGCCATCCAATCACAGTCTGGGAGGTTTAAACATTTGCCAACTATAGAACAGTGATTGAATCCACAGACCTGCATACTAGGAGTCCCTCATGAGCGACATGACACGGTAATTGTGTCTGACTACATACCCTCCGCGGCGCTGTAACAGTTTGCGCAATTCTTACCAGAGGTCCCGGGCAGAGCCGAAGGCTGCATCCAGGATTTGAACCCTGGCCCGTGTGACGCTCTTGCGAGTCAGCATCTTAGACAACTGCACCACTAACACTCTCTATCTGCCCATCTGTCCTTCCTGACCCACTATCCCAGGAGTAAGGTGAGCTGGGGACTCCTTCTGTTAGTGCAGCAACGGTGGTTACGTGACTGCAAGACTTTTGAAAATACTAAATGTTACTTTTGAAACGACTCGTAATTGCAATTGAGTGATTGGATAATAAAAGGGACAAATAAATATCAGGAAGTCAAACACATGCATCTAGAAGTATAAAAAAAAAATGAAATTACCAAACATACTTAAAAGGAGTATTTACCGAAAACACATTTAGTGACTGTCATGTCAGAAACATTTTATCAGGTGTTTAGGAGACTAATATTTTTTGTTTTTAATGTTGTAAAACAGGGCTCAGCTGTAAGAGACATTGGACATCTCTGTTGATTTTCTCTGTATAAAAAAAAAGGAGACGGCCAGCAATTATTTTATTTTTATTCCTTGGTGTCGCTGCTGTTAAAATGCATATAATTCTGCTTTAAGAGCACATCAGAGAAATATCCCTTTATTTTTGGCAGAATAAGCCACAGCGCATTTGAACACAAGCTCTAAGCACCCATTAAGGATAAACAAATACTACATGATGACCGTACTGTAGCCGCTACAGGCAGAGAGACAGGGCACAGAGCCACAAGGCCGCCGCGACTCCAGCAGCCATGTATGTTGTATGTTGTCAGGGCGACCGTAACAGAGGGGAGGCACCACAGAGGAAGGCTGCAGCAGGATGCGAGCCCACTGCGAGATGGAATCATTGTGTTCCCAAATGAGCTCTGTCAATGCTCTTTCACTGGCCCGCTACAGACTAGGGTGAGTGTCCCAGCCTCGCGCCGCCTTTAACAGCTCAGAAATGCTGTCCAAGTCAGTGGCTTCTTGGCAGCCAGTGCCACCGCGCATGCTTGCCAAGCGGGCATAGGTTACCGACACAAAGGGAGCTAATAGCTGAACACTGCCAACCACAGCTTCACGTTGCCCCCTACTGTTCTGGAGGACAACACAAAGGGCGGGAGGACACACCGATGCAGATACTGTATAATGTGATTACAAAATATTAGGCATCACACAAACAGGATGTGGTTATCATGCATTATTACACATGACACAGACAGGATGTGGTTATCACACATTATTACACATGACACAAACAGGGTGTGGTTATCACACATTATTACACATGACACAAACTGGATGTGGTTAACACGCATTATTACACATGACACAAACTGGATGTGGTTAATACGCATTATTACAACGACACAAACAGGATGTGGTTAATACACATTACCATACACAATGCAAAAAATATGTAGTTTGTGGTTATTACGTATTATTATGCGCAAAGCACACAGGATGTGACCCGGGCATGGAGAGGATTTGACCCACAACTCTAAGAGAGGAAGGACGGGAGAGATAAGAGCAAGGGAGGATGGAGGGAGAGAAAGAGAGGGAGGGCTATAGTAAGAAATGGAGAGGAAACGTAGGATGGAGAGATTAGAGGGGGTGAGAGGTCAACGTCAGGCCCAAAACATCACTGCTTACTGAGATACTAATCAGCAGAAGGAGCCACTGTCACGTCTCTGCATTTCACCTTATCCACACACACACACAAACAAACACATACCCACAAACACCATAGTGAAAGCCTCGGCAGATATCTCTCTACCAGGTTACACAGCTCCCATTTTCTTCAGGGATCAATTATTTTAAAAGGTACAAACTATCCAGAGTACACAAGCTCTATCAATATTCTGCAAACGATGTGCCGCAGTTTGGTCTAGTGGTCGAAGCTCCTCTCTGGAGCACACGTGCCCACCAGAGCTACACCTGTTCTCCATCCCTCTGTGCAACGCCTCACTTTCAGTGTGACATTCATTATAGAGGGATACCTCCTCCACCAGGTCCAACAAAGTGCTTCAGAAGGCATTAGTGTGATGTAGATATCTTACAGGTCTAATAAAATTGCTGCCGCCACGTTAATTAATGGAATCATTTGTGCATGTGGACAACATCACTGGAGGATCCAGATTGCCTGGTGACATCTCATTTAAAATGGAGGAGGGGAGCACCTCAGAACAGCTCGTCAACATTGCTGTCATTATTCTGCGACGTGCCGTACATCTTCATCTGTGGTGTGTTACAAGCAGAGAAACGACCACTAGAAACATGGGATAATGGCAGCACTATTTCATTTCGTAGCTATTTCATCTTTGGCCACAGCTGTTTTGCTCTGGATATGAAGCAGGCATAAAATGACAGACACAAGAGATAGGCTTAATACTCTCAATACATTCACTGCTAAATCTAAGTACCTTGCCAATGAATTTCAGTGCCTGAGTCGTAGACATCAAGAAGTCCTTTCTATTAATATCATGCAGAGCCTATTTTAAATTGTATTCTCTAATAATTTAAATAAATAAATGCGATGAATTCTAAACTGAATTATATTTCCAAATAAATCTCAGAAAATCCAGATTTTCCCACAAGGAGCCGTGTGTTTTAGTAGAGTCTTGCGGTTTCTTTCACACAGCTTTATAACAACACAGTCCTGCACTGTACGTCCATGTAATAATAGCAACTGAAGAGGGTTAGATGACCCCTAAAGCAAAACACACGGCAGAAGAAAGAGATCAAATAACCACCAGCTCAAATGCTGACATTTGAATTAAAAAAGTCAGAACAAATACCATCAGTCATGCTAAGGCAACTGTATATAAAACCTAGAAACAGAAAGTACATACAATATTTAGTCTGTAAATCTATACATTCTAAGAAAATATATATGACACCTAAAATATCTCAGAAGCTGGATCATTATTATAAAAAAAGCCAGCTTCATAGCACCCTGTATTCCATTGCTGGATTGCTTCTAAAGCTAAGCAGGGTCGGGCCTGGTCGGTCCCTGGATGGGAGACCAATGCTGCTGGAAGTGGTGTTGGAGGCCCAGTAGGGGGGACACTTCCTTCTGGTATTATTCCCAATTCCCCAGGGCTGTGAAGAGGACATCTGACCTGCGTAGAGTGCCATATTTCAGATGGGACGTTAAACGGGTGTCCTGACATTCTGTGGTCACTAAAGATCCCATGGCACTATTTATAAGAGTAGGGGTGTTAACATTGGTGTCCTGGACACATTTTCAATCGGGTTATCATACCGTCATGGCAACCTAATCAACCCCAGTATTCAATTGGCTCTTTTATCCCTTTCCCTCCCCCACTTCTCCCCAGACCGTTGCTATAAATTAGAAGCTGTTCTCAGTCAACTTGCCTGGTAAAATAAAGGTAAAACAAAAACAAACATAAAAAATATCTATGTAATAAATCACAGTATTTTTGTTGAATTGTGTGATTTCAGATATTATAGTAACCACTTATTTGTCTGTGTCATCAACCCAAGGCCAATACTGTCAGTGTGCTTTGCATGCATTTCTAAAACCATGTGGATTATTAGTTGGGTATCGCGAGGACCGCCTTTGAACAAAGTCTTCCTTTCTACAAGTGAAACCTCAAGAGTCTGCTGGGGAGGAAGCAAAGAAACTCGTGACTAGAATTAGTGACACAATTTCTGCCAGCAAGCTAATCTCTATGTTAATGGGGAGGAAAAAGGAAATTTCAGTGCATTTCCATTCCATTTCTGTGCATTTCCATTTCAGTGCATTTCCATTCCATTTCAGTGCATTTCCATTCCATTTCAGTGCATTTACATTCCATTTCAGTGCATTTACATTCCATTTCAGTGCATTTACATTCCATTTCAGTGCATTTACATTCCATTTCACATCTTCTCTCAGTAGTCCAAGTTGTATTTTTATTGACGTTGGCCTACAATGTATGAATGCACAAGCAATTGACACTTATATTGCGTAGCAGCTAACATTCATTAAGGTGAGTTTTGCGTGCCAAAAAACACATCAATAAGGATGCCACAAGGGATTTGACATACATTCGTCATCAAATTCTTCAACCAATCAACATGTAAGCCACCCACTTTGTCAAAATGTCAATTGGTCTTTCGTTTAACATCATGTAAGAAGCAGTCAACTTGAGAAAATTGATTCATTATCATCAACTAATATCATGGCTACCAATGATAGCACAATAAATTGTGAAATTAATTTGAAAACACTATTTTAAGGCACTTAAAATACCAGCACTTTTTCTTTGCAACAATATGCATTTAACTTATTTTAGTACTTGACTAGGGCGGCAGCTGCCCAGGCAATTTCATGAGGACATTTTTCAAAATGGCGATGGAAAAATCAGCATTCATGACGCAAACCGGTCACTTGTCAGTTTGTCCTGCATTTCAGCACATTAAACTGGTGTCCTGACATTTTGTGTGCAAACTATGCCGTTGCCTATTATTCAAGTAGCCTAATTTATGCATTCGGTCCCCTATTCATTGGATTTAGGAAATTGTGTAATAAAGACAAGTATTCAGTTGAGGCCAAACATCGACCCAGAATGTTCTAACCACATTCTGACCACATTCATTCTAAACAGTGTTAAAACAACTCTGAAAAGCTTCAGTGTGATTCAGTGCTCGATGACCAAATCAGCTAGCGGAGATAATACAACAGGTCTTCATAACCACTGGCAACACCACAGCCCAGCAAACGCCATCATCCTTAACCCGCGTTAGGACCTTCCTTCCTGGATGAATGATTCCTTACCTGCGGCAGGGCGGAGGTGAGCTGGCGCTGTAGTGAGTCCCGGTCATAGATGACGTCCTCCAGGTGCTGCTGGGATAGGCCAAGGCTCTCCTGTGTCTCCCTCAAGGTGTCCAGCAGGCGGTCCCTCTCGTCCAGCATGTTCACCATCAGCTGCTCGAAGTGGGAGTCCGGGTCTGAGGCACTGCTCTGGGAGCCCCGCTGACTCAGCGCCGTGTCCTCGCTGATGGTGGGCATCACCTCGCACATCATCTCGCCCTGGGGGGGTGATCAAAGATCAGCCAGGTGAGAAGGTGATGCTCTGGAGCATTTCTGTGTGAATCCTGAATACGGAGGTCTAATGATCAAGCTATAAAGTTGTACAGATGATTACGGATTTACAGAATATTGAAAAACATCACTGAGATGTTACAGAGTGATAGAACTGAATAGACTCTAAAGAGACAGCACTGATCTACAGAGCTACAGTACTGGGATTTAGAACTGAAGGCTACAGAACTAAAGGGCAGCAGAGTTAGTCACTGGGATATACTAAAGAGCTACACAACTGAGAGAGAATACAGAGCTATAGCACTGAGATAGACTATAGAGCTACAGAACCAGAATAAAATACAGAGCTATATCATTGAGAAAGAATTCAAAGCTACAGAACTGGGATAGACTACAGAGCTACAGGACTAAGACAGAGATAGATCACAGGGATAGCAGCATCACGTGTAGAAGCATGAACCCTGTGTTTACCAAGTCTTGATTGGTGTCATCTTCAGTTAGACTGAAACACGTCAGGGACAGGAAGCGTGTGTGTGTGTGTGTGTGTGTGTGTGTGTGTGTGTGTGTGTGCATGCGTGCGCGCGTGCGTGCGTGCGTTGCTGTAGCACGGCTCCAATCCCAAAATGTTTGAAGGCTGTGTCAACGTCTTGGGGGGTTGTCCGTTCGTTCTGCCCTAGTTTTCACGCTCATGCTATTTTATGGGCCAGCCAGTATGTGGTTGCATAATACAGCAGATCTATACCAATGTGAATATTCAAAGCTACACATTATTCCCAGGAGGTTATGGCTGATCTTTGCTTGCCTCACCCACATATTTGAACTTAAACGTCTCCACAAACCATAGAGGCAGACGCCGGGGAAATCAATTGGTAGAACATGGTGCTTACTGTGCTAGGGTTGTGGGTTTGATTCCCAAAGGGGCCAACATAAAAAAGTGAAATAATTGTCAGCAATATTTAGTAGTATAATAATTATAATATTAATAATAATACATGCATAACAATCCTCGACCAACAGCTCATTTATCATGCACAGTACAGAAGTGATCTGATGGATGGACAGAAAAGGCTATATGCAGTGTTCTCTCGTGTTCCTTATCATTTTGGTTCACTTTGGAGTGTAGCATTACCTGATATGAATCCTGTTCCTTGCTCAGAATGGGTTACACCTGTTGTCCTTAATAAATATAACATATTTCATCTGTCCTGGAATCGCTGCTGTCTCAGCACTTTTGACGACTGGAGAGTTATCTCCTGCACTAAGAGGAACTTCACCTACTTTTACAAGGCATTATTTTCACTTTACACTCAGCTGATGTTCCAAAACTTTTTTTGTTTTGCAGAAAATATTTGTCAAAATATTTTGCTGGATCCTTAGTTGCCATTGAATACAATGCATTATCAAAACATGTCTTATAGAAAATAAAACTTTATATTCCATCAGAATCTCAATTTACTTTGAAGCATTTTCATGAAGCATTGTAGTCAATGGTGAGCATAAACAAAATAATAAACATGCCACATGTAAAGATTGATGACCTCCATCTCATCCTTTCTCCAATTTGGGTTCTGCACTTTCATTTGCTCTATATTCAAAGTGTGTTGGTGTATTTTTATTTTCATTTAATCTGCCTATCCTTCATCAAATTGTATGTGTATCGTATAAGGGGTTCGCCTGTGAACACGTTTCCCACACAACAATTTATTGTACAAGTTGTTTCATTGACACATACGCTAGTGTTTAAAAGTGTGGAATCACCCAGAAATCTTCATGTTTCCAATGAAATTGTTCCTTTTTTCACCAAGGTGGCATGACATTGATTGCATACAGCATATTTTGCGAATTGATTACATACCAATTCTGCAAATGTCTACGATTGTTGGAAATAATTTACAATTAATTATTCATTTACAAATGGCAAAGCTCCAATTTCAGCAGCCTTACTTTCAGTGACCTAATGATGAATTACAGTATTTGAGCTCATCTGTAATTAATCATGTTTTGACCATAATTTCTGATAGCTTAATTTACCAAGGTGGCTTTAAATTGATGAACATTTCTGGGTGATTCCAAATTTGGAATACTAGTGTACATTTGAGGATAATTTAAGATGATTTCAAGCTGAGATTAGTATAAACAAACTCTGGGCAAAAGAAATAAACAACAAATCAATGTCCTTGATGGAGGATTAGGTGATACTTAACAAGTAGTAGAATAATGCATGAGGAAAGATCTGATCAATATTGCTAAGATACTGTATATGATATCAGTATAATGTCCCCTTGTCAAACGCAGTAGATAACATGTTGCTTAAGCCTCCTTTGTTCACTGATCAAAAGGTTGTTTTTTAGATGTGCAATTTTAATATTATGCATAATTTGTTATATTAAAAATAAAACACAGCCTAGCCATGAGAACAGGAACCTGAGAATTCAACCAGGCAACAAGAGAAGGAATGTCAGAATCATCTTCAAGAACATAAGAATCATCTTTTATTTAAATAAAATTGTTGCTAGCTACATTAGAGATTTGAGTTTGAGGTTTTTAAATCTATGTTCTCCCATGTTGTTTTACTTGTTTCTTTTCCTCAGTTTGTGATTATGGCTGTATGAATGTCTCTTTGCGTCCATATTTGAAAATAAATTAGGTAACAATACACAAATGATGCTCGTCCCCCTGGGCTGTTTTTGCAATTCTTTAAATGACAGATCTTTACGATAACATGCATCATTCAGGTCAAAACATGGTCGCATTATTCAAATCCCCAGCATGTGTTTATGTGGCAGATCACACCTACGCAAATGTGTTTTGATCAGTTGTGAAGATTGCAATATTGATTGGAAAACAAATTGCAACCTTTATCCATAAATATGGAAAACCAATATTTTTTTGCATAGTAGGGTTAATTGTCTTGCTCAGGGACATAAAAAGTATCTATGAAGTGTTGGAATCAAAATTGTTTTTCACACGCAAAAATACATCAAGAGCAACAGACATGGACAGTCACTACTACTGAGTTTAGGCAATAGCCTATTCATTCACTTTGTCTGGCAAACCTGTCCACTAAACACCTCATAGCGGTGGGCAGATCGATATATAAATATATATACTATATTAATTAATAGGATCAGATACCAGTATCACTTTCTCTCTTCTACGCTGTAGCCTACCCATTTCATCAAAGAATAGAATTGCCAGTGCAATGTTCCGTTGTCATGAACACACACACACAGAAAATAAGCAAGCTACGGTAGTTAACAGAGCACAACAGGTGACACCGAAGCCACAAAAACGCAACTAAAAGTCAGCACAGTTGATATTCCATGGTGGGACTAAGGTGGGGCTAACACGATTCTTGGTGGGGCTGTAGCCCAACAAAGCCATACCCTGCCGCCGCCCCCTGACCAAAGGCCTAAACTACAAAGCAAGTTCAACATGCCCAGGATTTCTTTTCGTTAGCTGGCTTCACTAAACCTAACAATTGCAATCTGGATAAGAGATGCCACGACGGTGGTTATAAATGTTATTTCAACCCAGGTTTTCCCAATCTATCGACGAGCGCGTTCACATAAACGGGGCAGTGTGTGCACTATATGACCAATCGCAGAGATGGAAAAGTCTACCAGAGCCATATATTTCACTCAAGAAGGGAAAACAAATTGTTTTTGGAAATATGGTGAATATTAAAAATTTTATCCAGATGTGAAGTAACACAGTTGCTGCTGCCAAAAGCAAAATACTGAAAGAGTTTCAAAATATTGAAAGCATGCAGCACACAGAAAGCAACGCATTCCACATTAATCAATGTTAAAATACTTTGTTGTTCAACAAATGTATATATAAGTACTGTGGGAGTAAATAGTAAATTAATGTACTGTCTGTACAATGAAAAGGGATACATTGATATTAGTTTGCATTACTCATAGCATTAAATTACCTGTAGCAAACAAACACAATGATATGCAATACAGTCTGTGGAACTATAAGCACAAAACTTTGATGCGTCTTACAGGCAAAAGTCAGTCGCTCCGGTAAGAATCTGTATCTTTCATACAGATACTTATCAGACTAAGCCAATTGTGACTCCCAAAATGGTGACGCCATTTTCAATCGAGAATTGATTGGTCAGTAGGTGGTGCTTTCATTCAGGATAATCTGTTTATCTGTTTTCTTGACTATAACCTGCTCTGGAGCAGGTTAGGTGTGGAGCACAAGTTACCATGGCAATGTAACCCGGTAACAGGTGAACCACCATCGTGACACTGAAAACCCAGGGTTAAACCAAAATCTTGCTTCTTCGTAGTATAGTCCTCAGGTGTGCTTGAGCTGGAACACATTAAATACCTGAACTGGCTAGGGGTTTGTTGAGTGTCACGTTTGATTGTATGTGAGAAACATGGCTAAGTCAAAAGAATGGTCAAAAAGGTTAAGTGAGGAGCCTTTCACAAACAAGGAACAACAGCCAAAAATATATCGAAGGCACTAAATGTGCCAGAGACACTGTTGGAAGCATAGTTTGCAAGTTCAAAGTGAAAGGAATGGGGGTTACACTACATGGACAGGGCAGAAAAAGGAAGCCATCAACAGCTGCAACCAGATTTCTGAGACATGAGGTTGTGAAAAACCCTAGAGTGACTGCAAAAGACCTGCAGCAAGACTTGGTGGCAACAGGCACTGAGGTTTCAGTAAGCACAGTAAGACGCATACTAAACGCAGAAGGTTTCCATGCCAGAACTCCAAGACGTACACACCTTCTGACCCAAAAGCACAAGAAGTCAGCTCCAATATGCTTAAAATCATTTCCTAAAGTATCAGGAAATCCTAGGAGAAAACGTCATGCCATCTGTGAGGAAGCTGAAGCGTGTGCGTCATTTGACCTTCAACAGGATAATGATCTCAAGCATACCTCAAAGTACACCAAGGCTTGGTTGTAGAAGAAGTCCTGGAAGATTATCCAGTGGCCATCACAGTCACCTGGTGTGTGTGTATGTGCTGTATATACAGTGCCTTGCGAAAGTATTCGCCCCCCTTGAACTTTTCGACCTTTTGCCACATTTCAGGCTTCAAACATAAAGATATGAAACTGTAATTTTTCGTGAAGAATCAACAACAAGTGGGACACAATCATAAAGTGGAACAAAATGTATTAAATATATTTCAAACTTTTTTAACAAATAAAAAACTGAAAAATTGGGCATGCAAAATTATAAGTTAATACTTTGTAGCGCCACCCAAGTCGCTTGGGGTATGTCTCTATCAGTTTTGCACATCGAGAGACATCCCATTCCTCCTTGCAAAACAGCTCGAGCTCAGTGAGGTTGGATGGAGAGCGTTTGTGAACAGCAGTTTTCAGTTCTTTCCACAGATTCTCGATTGGATTCAGGTCTGGACTTTGACTTGGCCATTCTAACACCTGGATATGTTTATTTGTGAACCATTCCATTGTAGATTTTGCTTTTATTTGGATCATTGTCTTGTTGGAAGACAAATCTCCGTCCCAGTCTCAGGTCTTTTGCAGACTCCATCAGGTTCTTCCAGAATGGTCCTGTATTTGGCTCAATCCATCTTCCCATCAATTTTAGCCATCTTCTCTGTCCCTGCTGAAGAAAATCAGGCCCAAACCATGATGCTGCCACCCCCATGTTTGACAGTGGGGATGGTGTGTTCAGGGTGATAAGCTGTATTGCTTTTATGCCAAACATAACGTTTTGCATTGTTGCCAAACAGTTTGATTTTGGTTTAATCTGACCAGAACACACATGTTTGGTGTGTCTCCCAGGTGGCTTGTGGCAAACTTTAAACAACACTTTTTATGGATATCTTTCAGAAATGGCTTTCTTCTTCCCACTCTTCCATAAAGGCCAGATTTGTGCAGTATACGACTGATTGTTGTCCTATGGACAGACTCGCCCACCTCAGCTGTGGATCTTTGCAGTTCATCTAGAATGATCATGGGCCTCTTAGCTGCATCTCCGATCAGTCTTCTCCTTCTATGAGCTGAAGGTTTAGAGGGATGGCCGGGTCTTGGTAGATTTGCAGTGGTCTGAAACTCCTTCCATTTCAATATTATTGCTTGCACAGTCCTCCTTGGGATGTTTAAAGCTTGGGAAATCTTTCTTTATCCAAATATGGCTTTAAACTTCTCCACAAAAGTATCTTGGACCTGCCTGGTGTGTTCCTTATTCTTCATGATGCTCTCTGTGCTTTCAACGGACCTCTGTGATTATCACAGAGCCGGTGCATCTATACAGAGACTTGATTACACACAGGTGGATTCTATTTATCATCATTAGTCATTTAGGTCAACATTGGATCATTCAGAGATCCTCACTGAACTTCTGGAGAGAGTTTGCTGCACTGAAAGTAAAGGTTTTGAAAAAAGTTTGAAATATCCAATAAATTTCGTTCCACTTCATGATTGTGTCCCAATTGTTGTTGCTTCTTTACAAAAAATTACAGTTTTATATCTTTATGTTTGAAGCCTGAAATGTGGCAAAAGGTTGAAATGTTCAAGGGGGCCAAATACTTTCGCAAGGCACTGTATGTACGCATGTACAGTATGTAGGTAGGCAGGTAGGCAGGGGTAGGTAGGTAGGTAGGTAGGTAGGTAGGTAGGTAGGTAGGTAGGTAGGTAGGTAGGTAGGTAGGTAGGTAGGTAGGTAGGTAGGTAGGTAGGTAGGTAGGTAGGTACGTACGTAGTTAGGTACTATAATATATAAAGTGCTGTAAATCCTACACTGTTCACCCCATTTGGATGCAAAAACCTTTAAATTACAGCTGCTCTTTCACCTCATATTCATTATTTAATTCCAATTCAAATATGCTGTGGTAGACAGCTGAAAAAATATCATGTCCAAATATTTATGGACGTAACAGTATGTTTAGACAAAGGCCAAGCCATAGTCTCCAACCCAATTAGATGTGAATGAACCCATCTTGATGCCTGCTTGTCTTTTTGTGGTGCCATTAAACTGCTTGTGTTAGTTTGTCTTTGTCTTACATATCAGCATATAGCGGCAATGTTTCAGTTCCAGGAGTAACAATTCCTTTGTATAATGTATAAAAAATGTATAGTCTGATATTGTTTCTGTGATATTGTAACCGTGGTCTTCATTTTATAGAAACATTTGTTTAGTTGGATTTGCCCTATAAAATATTTATGGTGTCAAGAGTACAGAAACTAGCCTGGCTTAAAGTCCTTATCAATTAGGCGTCTGGAAAGTGTGCTTTGATTTTGTCAGCATGAAGCATTGCTAATTAGGGGAAGAGGGTGCCCTCATTGTCTACCACTAGTTGGATCTACATTTTGAATTGAACGAATCATGCCTTATATCTTCCTGAAGTAACAACCCACGTAACCAAAATTTCACTTGATCATGTCAACTTCATATTTACACACATTACCTTGAAGAAGCATGATGTACAGTCATGGTCAGAAGTTTTGAGAATGAATTGCAAAGTCCCTCTTTGCCATGAAAATGTACTTAATCCCCCCAAAAAAACATTTCCACTGCATTTCAGCCCTACCACAAAAGGACCAGCTGCCATCATGTCAGTGATTGTCTTGTTAACACAGGTGAGAGTTACAAGGAAAAGGCTGGAGATCAGTCTGTCATGCTGATCGAGTTAGAATAACAGACTGGAAGCTTCAAAAGGAGGGTGGTGCTTGAAATCATTGTTCTTCCTCTGTCAACCATGGTTACCTGCAAGGAAACAGGTGCCATTATCATTGCTTTGTACAAAAAGACCTTCACAGTCAAGGATATTGCTGCTAGTAAGATTGCACATAAATCAACCATCTATCAGATCATCAAGAACTTCAAGGAGAGAGGTCCAATTGTTGTGAAGAAGGCTTAAAGGCACCCAAGAAAGTCCAGCAAGCACCAGGACCATCTCCTAACGTTGATTTAGCTACGGGACTGAGGCTCCACCAGTGCAGAGCTTGCTCAGGAATAACAGCAGGCAGATGTGAGTGCATCTGCCCGCACAGTGAGGCAAAGACCTTTGGAGGAAGGCCTTGTGTCAAGAAGGGAAGCAAAGAAGCCACTTCTCTCCAGGAAAAACATCAGGGACCGACTGATATTCTGCAAAAGGTACAGGGATTGGACTGCTGAGGACTGGGGTAAAGTAATTTTCTCTGATTAATCCCCTTTCCGATTGTTTGGGCATTCCGAAAAACACCTCGTCAGTCCTGTGTCATGCCAGAAGTAAAGCATCCTAAGAATATTCAACACATCCTCCGAGAGCAACTTCTCCCAACCATCCATGAACAATTTGGTCTCAACCAATGCCTTTTCCAGCATGATGGAGCACCTAGCCATAAGGCCAAATTGATAACTAAGTGGCTCGGAGATCAAAACAATAGGCGGGTGGACAAACAAAAACCCACAAATTCAGACAAACTCCAAGCATTGATCATGCAAGAATGGCCTGACATCAGTCAGGATTAATTGATTGCAAGTTAATTGACAGCATGCCAAGGTGGATTGCAGAGGTCTTGAAAAGCATCAACACTGCAGATATGGACTCTACATGAACTTAATGTAATTGTCAATAAAAGCCTTTGACACTAATAGAATGCTTTTAATTATACTTCAGTATACCATAGTAACTACTGACAAAAATATCTACAGTAAGAACACTGAAGCAGCAAACTTTGTGGAGACCAATACTTTTAACCATGACTGTACAGATAGCATAGCGATATTAGAAAATTACATCACAGAATACATTAAATTGACGTTTATGCAAAACAATTTTAAGAATAGCAAAATCTATGAATTGCTAATCAGGAGATGAAACTGCTGTCAGGCAACAAATTAAACAGTAGTTTAGGTGCCGGACAACAGCAGCAAATCCAAAAACATAGACCAGCCATAGTTTCAGCAGAGCACACAAGTAAAAAAAACAACCCTTGACCAGTAGAGAACTTGAGTAATAATGAGCAGAAAAACATTTAAACAGATACTTCATCGTGTGGGAATGGCAAATTCACATAGAAGCTTTGGGTTTTTGCTTATGCGAATAGGAATAATGACTAATGAAACTTTGGCACAGTGAAAACTGTGAGTACAACAGGGTCCAGAGCAGTGAGTCACAGCTATCATTGGCACTGTGAGTCACGTGGGTCAAATCAGACTATAGGAACAGACCAATTGCCTAAAGGGTTCACAGTGTGTCCTGTTATAAGTGCTATTATTCACAGCAAGTCAGATACTGAGGATGTCAGTCATCTTTAGAAGTGTGATTTTTCGGAGATGTTTACGGATGGGCCTGACTTCTGTACCCCAAAGGTGAGCCCGTTTATAGGAGGTCTACAACAGGAGAGGGCCAGTCCAGTTGACATTGTCATGTCTGGGAAGCAGCATGTTATTGCTGAACAGAGACGTTTGGTAGTGTAGCAGGCAACCTGTGGGTCAGCAAGAAGCATGGCTGTATCTTGTGTAACTTTGAATGGCTTCGTCTGAAATATTTTGGCTTACTCTAAAACCTGTTACATTTTTGCAAGGTTTCAAAGGAATTACATTTTATTTGCGTAACAGTCCATGGTGTGGTGTGACAAGACAAACGCGATGGAGCATACTGAAAGCAAACTGTGTTTAATAAGAAAAGAAACACACATAAATCAAAAGGAACTCTGTGGGTCAATATGTAGCAACAGTATAACAGACCTATAACACAGACCTATGAAACAATGACCAAAAATTAAGAACACACTAAACAAAGCCTAAATTGACAAATAACTACATAGTGGCTTCAAATGTGGCAAATAATTGATTTCTAATCTAATGGATAAAGGAAATGTGAGCAAGTCATGAGAATTTCCCACAAGGGTGGGAAATACACAGATACCTAACAAACAACACACACAGTGGAGAAACTGAACCTCATACCAGCTTCAAGGCACTATGCTACGTGGACGGCCCCCAGGACACGGAATTTGTTAGATGTTCATGAAATCCTAAGTTACCATTTACATTAAGGCTACACAATTGTAAAGTAGCCAGCAAACTACTTAATGCTAAAGACATAGCTATACTGACTCCTGTGACAGTTTCAGATTGAACTTTAGAAACGTTAGAAAGTCAATCAGGAAAAGCTTGCCTGGCATAAAAAGTTAAATGGTTTGGAATTGCATTGATTATTGTCTGAATTTGCTTGCATGATTAACCACTAAATGTAAAACCACCGTCAGTGCTAAAGTCGGCACCTCTCACAGGTTTTCCAGATTTTACATCAGGGGATTGGGAAGGCCATGGCAAACCTTTGATTTCATGGACTGTGAACCATTCTTTTTGTTGATTTTAAGCTGTGCTTTGGATAGTGATCTTGCTGGAAGATCCAACCACGGACAAGTTTGAGCTTTCTGGCAGAGGTAGTCAGGTTCATTTCATATATGCTGGTACTTGATGGAGTTCAAGATACCATGTATCATAAATTGTCCAAGGCCTTTAAATGAAAAACTGCCCCCATGCTTCACAGTAGCTATGAGGCACTTATCTTTCTGTCTCTGCAAACACATTTTGGTCTCCTATTTGACAATAGAACCCAGTCCCAGTTTTTGGCAAACTGAAGGCACATGTGGCGATGACAGCAAATGCTTTTTTTTCTGAAAACCCTCCCAAGCAACATGTGGTTATGCAGGTGGCATCTGAACTTAGTTTTGGAGACTTTCTGATCGAAAGATCCAACTAAGGTCTGCAATTCTCCAGCTGTGATTCTTGGACTTTCTTTGTTCAGTCAAACCATGTAATTCAAACGGGGATGGGATTAATTTAGACACACATCCTATTCCAGGTTGATTGTTAACATCTCCAAATGCTTTAAATATCTTCATTTTGCCCTGATTTTGGAAATGGGCATTTTCAACAGTTTAGCTATTTCCTATAACCATTTCCTGATTTGTGCAATGTTCTCTCAGGTCTTCCCATTAGTAATGGCTGGCTATGGAAATATTGTCTGTGTGTTGCCTCACATATAAACCCCAGTGAAACAGAAAGTCATGACTTAAGACTTGTGTTCCTACTTACTCAGTTTAACTTCATAATGTAAAATATGAATGGGAATGTACTTAAGATTATTATTGATAAATGTTAGGAATGCCAATAATTGTGTCACACTGTTTCTTTTTCTCAATAATTTTACTTAAAAGCCTATTTTGCCAATATTTACCCAGGGTGCTAGAATTAGTGGAGACCGCTGTAGTAAAAATAATAATGACTTATAATAAATAATAGTATGCATCTGGTTTAACCACTAAACTGTAATACATGTTGCAACTAGATAATTATAGGAGATATAAGAAATAGAGGATAATGTAGTTCGATTATTGAGAAAGCTGTGCATTAACAGCATATCAGGAGGTGGAATCAGTGCAACATAATGTCAAAGAGATAATACACCAGTATAAACCAGTATAACTGTTGTTTTTACCGGTCTTGTGAGTCGAAGCTGTCTCATAGCCTATTGGTCTAGTAAAAAGTAACCAATCTCTCTTCAGTATAAATGTGATATACTGTAATTGGTCAAATCCACCAAACCTAGAGACCAGGCTATACCCATATTCTTGCTAAACACGTCAAATGACTGTACCCTAGGAGGGCAGCAGCGACCTATATGTCGATCATGCAATCTACCAGGTTAGAAAAACTAATTCGTAAACACAGGTTATATACTTTGGAGAATGCTAATATGATGACGCTAATAGAGCCCATGCTAATATGATGACGCTAATAGAGCCCATGCTAATATGATGACGCTAATAGAGCCCATGCTAATATGATGACGCTAATAGAGCCCATGCTAATATGATGGCACTAATAGAGCCCATGCTAATATGATGGCACTAATAGAGCCCATGCTAATATGATGGCACTAATAGAGCCCATGCTAATATGATGGCACTAATAGAGCCCATGCTAATATGATGGCACTAATAGAGCCCATGCTAATATGATGGCACTAATAGAGCCCATGCTAATATGATGACGCTAATAGAGCCCATGCTAATATGATGGCACTAATAGAGCCCATGCTAATAGAGCGCAAACAAAAGAAACGACTGCAGTTGTCATGTAAGCTAGTCCCATCGCATAATTATGTTTCACTTCTACTGCTCATTTAGTCTCAGCGACATAAAAACAGTACCCATCTCACCCTTAAGAAAAACAGGCAAATTCACCAGAAGATTCTCCGTTTTCTAAAATGATTTTCAACAGTTTTAGGTGGGTTCCGTAGTGTTACATTGCTACTGGGTCATTATCCTATATTGTCGCTGCATGGGAGCCTGGTGTTCCTTTTACTTCTCCAAGTTTAGTGGCAGGTGGCTAAGCAGGAAGTCAGGGAGAGAGATTTGAATTATAGTGTAAGTTGGCTTACTCCCTCATGAATGCTTAAACTATCAATCATCAACACAGTGAGCATTCTTAAGGGTTTCAGGCAGTAATTCTACTTAAATGCCACTTCTAACCATTCACCTTAGTGTGAACATGATCCAGTTGGTTTAAGATACACATAGGACACATCTAGCAGCAAATTAGCTTTCATGAACCCGCCTCTGTGTATACAGATTAGACAGATATTAAGTTGGGTTCTACTGTGTGTACTGTACCATGGTGACATAACTAGACACTTGTCCCACA
>JACXGM010019183.1:0-10686 GCA_016801145.1 Umbra pygmaea
AGCAGACAGGCTAGCAGACAGGCTAGCAGACAGGCTAGCAGACAGGCTAGCAGACAGGCTAGCAGACAGGCTAGCAGACAGGCTAGCAGACAGGCTAGCAGACAGGCTAGCAGACAGGCTAGCAGACAGGCTAGCAGACAGGCTAGCAGACAGGCTAGCAGACAGGCTAGCAGACAGGCTAGCAGACAGGCTAGCAGACGCTGCCCCTTTTATGAACATACTCACCTGGTCTGGTCTTGCCCCCGCCACTGTGGTCTTCAAGGAGTCCACCGACCACCAGCTTATAGATCATGGCCTGCGCCCTCTCCAGATCAGCCAATCCCAGTGCCCGCTTGATGGGTGACCTCATTACAGCTCGCTTGACCATATGACGCATCAGGAACTGCAAGGCAGCCCTCATCTCCACCTCCTCCTGGCAGACTGGCGACAGCGCTCCCCCACTGGAGGCGGAGCCAGCATTCAGGTCAGAGTTATGACCGCTGGGAGTGGTCTCCGGTTGCACCTAAATAACAGGTACATTTAACAACGTTTTACACATTTTGGATATTTTTTGAGTTTGTTAATTCATTAGTTAATTCATTAAATCTGTGTCTCTTCAGGCTGCACATTACGTACTAACCCAGTGTAGTGCGTACTAACCCAGCGTAGTGCGTACCAACCCAGCGTAGTGCGTACCAACCCAGCGTAGTGCGTACCAACCCAGCGTAGTGCGTACCAACCCAGCGTAGTGCGTACCAACCCAGCGTAGTGCGTACCAACCCAGCGTAGTGCGTACCAACCCAGCGTAGTGCGTACCAACCCAGCGTAGTGCTTACTAACCTTGGGTATGAGGAGCAGCTCTGCGTACTTGGAGCAGGACAGCAGGGTGCTCAAGGTCTTCATGGCCCCCAGGTAAAGGTAGGACAGCTGCACCGCATGGATCTCTGACTGGCTGGACCCTGAGCACCCATCGTGGCCCCGGCTCTCATTGCCCTTCCTCCTGTTGCCCTCCTGGGGGGTCGGCGGAGCAGGGGATGGAGTCTCTGGTCCTCCCAACCCGCCCGCCCCCTGGTTTTGTGAGTCCAGGGCGTAGGACGACATCTCATCCTCCGATTTAGATTTGGGCGCAGCATGGGCCTTGACCTCTTCCAGGCTGTGCGACACTCGCAGGTCAGAGGTCATGGTGATGGCCCCCCTCGTAGCCGTGTCCCGGGGGTCTGGGGTAGGTCTGTACTGGTGGCTCTGGTCCCAATCGCCGGGCTTGTTGTTAACATCGTCGTTGCTGGCGGCTGCGGCGTCGTGGCTCCCTGCGGCTCGGTGCTTTTTCTCGTGGCGGCGGGCGCTGAGCTTCCCGGCATCCTCGTGGATTGAGGTCAGGTAGGTGAGGTCGAGCAGGAGTGAGGCGGTCAGGCCGCGAAAGCGCGACACGTCGAAGGGCAGCGGCTCGCACGGCTCCAGGTTGGACAGCGGAGTGTCACTAGGCGACCAGAAAGTTGGGAAGCTTTATTACGGAACCAGGGAGTGAAGGAAAGATAGGAAACAGAGAGTGAGGGAGAGGACAGGAAGAGAGGGAGAATGTGTAGGGGGGTTCATCAAGGAGTCAGTGGGTTATGGATGAAGAACTTTGAGAATAATGCATGAAGTAATGCAGTGGTTCCCAAACATCTCCTCAGAGAAGCCCAGCCAGCCCATGTGTTGGAACTAGGGCTAGCACATTCGATTCAGCTTGTCTACTAGGGGTGGCACGGTTCACGGACAAACATACAAACCGTTCGGTTTGTTTGTCTCGGTTCGGTGCGTGTGTGTCGTACGGTTTGTCGGTACACTGCTAATGTGCACAAACCACTTACTGCCGTTGTGAACACTTTCAACACCTATGGTAACACTTACCAGAAATGACAAGTGGGATGAGTGTGACAAACGTAACACATGGAAGGCATTACGTGGGTCTGGTTGCTCCCGAATTTCAAAACAGACTGTAATGGAATCTCGTTCTGAATACGATCTCAAATTTCACAAAAATAGTTCACCGAACTAACGTTTCTAAAAGCGAGAAATAGGCCATACAGTTGCTGAATCTGTCTTCATTTCAGATCGACAAAGGTCAGTTTAAAAGATTTGTCAGATTTTGAGATGCCGCGAGCGGAGCCGATCGCTCCTCAACGGTGGAGTGTGGAGTGCTGCAAGGACACGTCATGCGTATTTTTGTAAGAGCTACACTGAAGTTGGAAGTTTGATAAATGCAAGTACTTTCAATTGTTATTCTGTAATATTTTAAATTCCGTTTGTGCTTGATTACATGATATAACTATATTTTAATACTGTATCCTAAATTGTGTATAATTAAACTATATATCATATGCTGGAGTATATTTCTGGAGTGTTAAGATTAAAAGAAAAAATAACAACAAGAACCGTACAGAATCGAAAACTGTAACCCTAAAAACGTGATAAGAACCGAACCGTGGGTTTTGTTAACCGTGCCACCCCTATTGTCTACTAATCAACAATTCCTTGTTAGTAAACTAGTGTATTGAAGAAAGTCGGTGGGTACTCAAGGAGAGATTTAGCAACCATTGAGGTAATGGAAGAGGCTGCTGCCATGCTGAGTCACTGTGAATCACAAAGAATTCATGTTGGTCAGTGGTCAGATGGCCTGTTGAAAAGTTCAACTCAACTTTCCATGTTTGTCAAGGAAAAACAAGATTGTGTTTATAGGAACACGTGACCTCAATGGTCTGCCGACGTGCGCTCCAACAGACAAATCATTGGGAAAATATCTGTTAGTAGCCTAATGGATGACAGTACACAGGATAGTAAATGGGTCATGGAGGAAAGGTATCACTCAACACGAAAACAACTGGTGATCGAATGCCTGGACAACCAGAACATCACAAGAATCCCGTTCCACTGACACCAAAGCATTTTTAAATAGATATTAGAAGATAAAAATTACAAAAATTAAGTTCAGATATTGGATTCTACCTTTTATATTTCGCAGACAGTCGACTGAGCCGGAGCTCAAACCCAAATTACCAGGCTAAGTATGCTTGATCGACATATTCTCATCCACATTACCAGGCTATGTATGCTTGAATGACATATTCTTATCATTAATTTAGTATTGAGGCCCAAACAGACGTGGGGTGAGATGTGATCCAGTACCTGATGGTGATCTCTGCCTCGTCCCACTGCACCTTGGCAGATGTGCTTCCTTCCTTCACCACGCCCAGTAGGGTGGCGTGGCGTCCTGTCTGCTTGTGTACGCACCGCCCGCCCACACGTAACCCTGCGTCAGCACCTCCCATCACAGCAAGCACAGGCCATACCTTAAAAAATAAATAAACAGGACTTATTATTATTATTATTATTAGTGACTGACAGAAAGCTTTTAAACTCCGGTTCATAATCAATAGACATGACTGACCTCTGTGTAGAGGGTTCTGAGATGTAATCAATAGACTTTACTGACCTCTGTGTAAAGGGTTCTGAGATGTAATCAATAGACATGACTGACCTCTGTGTAGAGGGTTCTGAGATGTAATCAATAGACTTTACTGACCTCTGTGTAAAGGGTTCTGAGATGTAATCAATAGACATGACTGACCTCTGTGTAAAGGGTTCTGATATGTAATCAATAGACTTTACTGACCTCTGTGCAGAGGGTTTTGAGGTGGTGGTCACACAGATCTCCCAGACCTCCATGCCCCTGGCGCCCCGCGTGTCCAAGCCGTCCCCGCTCCTCCTCCCCTCTCGGGGCGTCCAGGTCTCGGGACGAGTCCCTCTGGCTGTCGTGCTCCTCTTTGCTCTGCACTGACCGGCTCTTCTTTAACCTCTGACCTCCTCCACCCGCGGCTGCAGTGCTAGCTGGCTCTTTGAAGCAGGACTTGATCTTGTTCAGCCGCTCCAGCATGGTGCCGTTAATGCGCTGGGTCCACGGGTCAGCGCGGTGCAGGATGCGGATCAGCTGCACCGTGGCCTCGGCCAAGATTGTGGCCACCGGGCTGCAGATGGGGTCACCAGGCAGAAGGTCACGAGGGGTACCACGCATCTGCATGTCACAGATCTTTACCTGGAGATGGAGACGCAGGGTTAGAGTGCCAGAGGACATCAGACTGAAGGAGGAATAAAACAAACAACAACCTGGGGTTCCAGTCAGCTACCAAGCTGACGGGCTGAACACACACGTGCTATTACAACACTGGCCACATGGTGGCAGAAGTTGGCCTGCCACTTGAAAGTAACTTCCCAGTGTTTCCATGTGACCTACATCACTTCAAATAGTAGTTTTACCTCCAACATTTGTCTTTATTAGTTCTGTTAAACAGCAGCTTTTATTGTAGGAATGGTAGAAAGACTGGTTGTCTCTGAAGTTAGACCTGGTACACAAGTGTTAGTGATTTTACCTTCTCTCCAGGGTTGCTGCTGTAAAACATGACACAGGGGTAGAGCTCTGTAGCGTCCACATCCTCGAAGGCGAGCTTGGGCTCCTGTAGAGAACAACAATAAGCGTTGACACGCGCACACTCCAGGGGGAAAGTCTAAACCCAGGGTGTAGTGATGTGTCTCTAGAACGGCTTGCATATTCGAGAAACTGCAATGTGATTGCGTTGCAGCAGTGGTGTGTGATGCAAAGCATCCCAAAAATTAACATTGTCATTATTTCCAGTGGATCCCAAACCTTTTTAGTTTCTGTACCACCATGGGTCCTAGTACCCATGTTTGGGAACCACTACCTAGGCAGAAGTGGTTTGTGCAACTATTTTCTTTACGTATCTGCAACGAAACTAATCTCTTTAGACAAAGTTGCATTCGGAAGCGTACACCAGACATAAAAACATAGAAAATAATGCTGTAATATACAGTTTGCACGTGCATTGACCAATAGGCTACATTTCCATATATTTCTGGACATGTATTTCTTTTGTAGACGAAAGGCAGTTTCACGGAATGTGCATAGGTATTTTTCATGACCGACATTGATTAAGCCATAACTGTAGTCTAGCAAATATAAAAATGACCCATAACATGCAGTAGCACTTGCGCTAGAAAAAATTCTTTTTTGCTTTTCATTAGGCCTTGTAGATTTACTGAGTGCAGAGTGAGCAACTTAATAGCTTATTTCTTGCCTCAAATGTCAGTGAAACCGAAAGTGAAGCAGAACACACTGGGCTCAATAGTACACGTTACTGTTGATCTTATTTTTTATTGTCCCTCTAGACCCCACTAGAAGGGGCTAAATCTCTGCTCAATTCTTTTGAATCACTTCAAACCGGCAATAAAAAAAAGTGGACTGATCAATTACAAATCTACAAGCGCACTGCACGGCACTAGGACGCATATGCTGCCGCTGGAAGGGAATCGATATCGTGAAAACTGTGGATGGTTTTAAGACGCAATAACCAAAGGAGAAAAAATAAATAACAATGTGTTGCGTGGCGTATGATGCAATCACATAATTCCCTAAATGATGAATTCATCATCACAGGCTTACAGTTGAGAGGCAGAACGACACACAGTAGGTACACCTCACCTTGATGGTGTATGAGTGTGAGATACCTACTGAAGCACAGGCTACTAATGAATTAGTACATTTTGAAGGAAGCATGTTACAACCCTGTAATAATAGGTTATAACACAGTAACAACCCCTCTGAAATTCAAAGTTTACTAAATACTCAAGTGAATGTACATGATATAGTCCTTAAATACAGTAAACATTCTTATGGACATGAAGTCTGCTAAATACTAAAATATAATGTGCATGATCTAATGTTATTATATGTGGATAATCCCTATATTGTAGATACGCAAATCAGCTAGAAATGTAAATGTATGTGATATGATACTGATGTTATACAGAAATCTCTTGTGGATATACATCCTAACATCCTGTCCATGTTAGTGTCTGACCTCCCCGTTCTTGCCGAAGCAGATGGTGCGGGCCTCCATGTCTAGCACACAGGTGATGTAGTCCCCCTGGGTAAAGGAAGACAGGGTGAGCGTCTGCTCTCCATTGTGGTACAGGTTCCCGCTGTAGGCACGGTACAGCCACATGTCTGACGTAGTCCGATGGTTGAAGTCATGGACGGGCCAGCGAGACACCCCGACACATGTGCCCTCATTGCCGCGGTTCTCCTTCACAATGTAGAACTGCAGAGACAATAGGGAAAACAAAACGGACGTACTGTTTTCAGACACTAGAAGGAATGTAGGAGTTGTAGCTGGATGATACTGTACTAGTAAGTACAGTCAGTTTCAGACATTGTTTAATTAGAATGACACATAGTGTTAAAATTAAGTTGGATATTTAAAAATGGAAATGACCCTTATAATCTTAAACTGATTTTTTATGTCTAACCACATGTTGACCCATGTCAGGACATGTACACATAACATTTACACACGGGGGATATGCGCTACAGCACTTGGCTGCCCCAGGCTGTTTATCTTCAGATGTTAACAGCAGGACAGAAGTGTTAGCTCAGTGCCCACATGCTGGTAAATCCACAGTAGAGGACGTTAAACTAGGTGTGTTATAACAGCTCCACAGTGGTGGATTAGAGTGCATATAACAACCAGTGTTTCCAAAAGCAGGGTAACTGAGGCTTATACCAGGCAGATTTTTATATACATTAGTAATGTGTGGAAAGCTTAGCTAGCTAGCATGCCTTGCTCCACTGTAAATTAGGCATGTACAAGTGCACTGATTAGGTGGTGCTACTGATAATGTAATCTTACTTCAACAGTTAGCATGCGCTGCTTGACTGTACTCAAACTGGGCAGCAAAGAGACTAGGTTAGGTTAAAATAACTGTTAAACCGAAGTGCTCCCAGGTTGTTCATGCAAATTAGTATTGGTTATTTATCAGCCTGGTTAAATAAAGGTCAAATTAAAAACCAAAAATGCGCACTGCTAATGTTACGATCCGTCACAACTCATCAACACACAACTCTTGGCAAGATGCCAAACTAATTCAACGCTCTGACAATCAGACATTGATGAACGGCTGCAGCTTGAGCTGTCATCGACACAATCCGATTCACACAGCAAGGCAGCAATTTGTACAGCCTGCACACTCACTACAAAAGATCTAGAATCAATAGAAAGGTTTTGAAACCAATTTGACTGTTAAACAAAATGGGTATGCCTGCAACAGATGGCAGTTGTGATTTGATAATGGGGATTAATGGTAGAGCTTTAATCGGTCCTGAAAATGTTAACCCGACACTGACCGAACCCGACACAGATCTGTCCGAACCCGAGACCGAACCGGCACCTTAATAGGTTTTTGAAGCCCGAACTGACTTACAGCCCGACATTTTCAAAGTAGACAAATACGCAAATATTGATGGCGAAAATAATTGTTGTTTTATAAACGATAAACATTTGCAAAATTAAAAAGCCAAGTGTGGTAAAAACTACAATATAGGCTATATTATTTAACAACAGGCTATATTATTATTTCACAGGCTGCAACATGAAACAATGACTTAAATACAAGAAAAAATGTGAATGAATGAATGCTGGGTTAGATTAGATTGAATTATAGATTGGTAGATCTTTATTACATTTGCAGTGTATAATTAGTTTGGAAATTATCTAGCCTATTGGACAATGATACTACATGTGACACAGACGCTAAACTAGACTAAACATGTGATTGTAATGGGTAATGAAAGGCCAAAATAGCAGTGAACGAACATGAAACGGTACACACTGGAGAGAAAACACTTACTGTATTTATCTAGGCTATAGGCGATCTCTCTCTAGGGGAGACCGTTAGACTACACCTTGTTTGATGTTTCTTCAAATGTTGATATGAATGACAAGACCAAACATTAACATTATAAGATGACGAATTGATCGCTGTATAATCAAATTCTTAAACAGCATTTGTATGTAGGAATGATTCGCGATATGCAGTCTCCACTTTTATTTTGAGACAGGTCAAGTTCAGTTTGGGATGCCTTCATACTTAAAAAGACAGCGGCAACTTTTATATTGCACATAACCCACCGGTGTATTAGTTTGATCATGCACATTGTCAAAGTGTTTCCACACCTCCGTTTTTCCTGGGCTGACAAACTGTAATCGTTAGAAGCCAGGAGTCTTTTCACCTCCGCAGCATCCATTATCGTTTTTTTCTCTAAATATCATCAACAAATCAGTCACAGGGAGAGGAAAAAGGGCATGGACAGAAAATGATTTGACTGAGATAGGAGTTGCCAATTAACCAAGTTAGCAACTAAAAATGTTGCAATATAAAAGTATGTTTTTATATATTTTTTTATTACCGTAATCAATTTACAGACCGAACCCGGCCCTAACCCGACGTGCCTGGTGAAATATGTGAGAAATTAAGACCGAATCAACCCGAACCCGACGGGTTAGGGTCGGTCCTGTTGGGTTCGGGCAGAAATCTCAAGCTCTAATTAATGGATTCTATTTGTTTTGCCTGATCATGCTGTCAATTTGATTCTCCCTGTCTCACAAACAGGCTGTGTACGAATGGAAGTGGATCTAATAATAGTTAGAAATAATTTTTAATTCAGTAAGGTGGACTATTATTATGGCACAAGACTGTTAGGCCTTTCAAAATATAAACTCTGAGTGCGTTGTACGAGTGCGTTGTACGAGTGCGTTGTACGAGTGCGTTGTACGAGTGCGTTGTACGAGTGCGTTGTACGAGTGCGGTGTACGAGTGCGGTGTACGAGTGCGGTGTACGAGTGCGGTGTACGAGTGCGGTGTACGAGTGCGGTGTACGAGTGCGGTGAACAGGGTGAGGAGTACGAGTGCGGTGAACAGGGTGAGGAGTACGAGTGCGGTGTAGAAGTGTGGTGTATGTGTGCGGATGTTCCCTGACCTTCCACTGGTAGCATCCAGATGAGATCCCTGTGGAGGCCAGACCGTAGCCTTTCCCACCACTGCCGTGGGTCAGACCCTGGCCGTTCTCCACCACACAACACTGGGCCTTCTCTGGGTCAAAAGACACCTCTTGGATGGGCAGGTTCTCATCCTCCTCCTCCACCTCAGCCTGGAAAGACAAACACCAGCTAGCAAGTCAGTAAATTAACCAAGAACAGAGACAATCACACACAGGGTTGATCTCACCATTAGCAACTTAATGAACCACTGTGCCCATTAGAAGGAGATTGATGAAAAGATAATAAAGTTAATAAAGTTTCTACCTGAACATTTGACTCCTGTTCCTTGTCTTTGGCCTGATTAATGAGCCTGGCCTGGGCGATGGGAGCCTCCCACATGCAGTCAGACAGCAAGGAGAAAAGACGATCCACCACCTACCGAACAACACACACACTTCAGTGTTATAATGTTACCCTTACATCAACCTCACCCTAACCATAACTTCAGTAACCTAACAGTTCTGCCTAAACTTAACGTAAAGGCTAACCCAAAACTGAACTAATGCCTGAACCCTAAATAACCTCAATTCTAACACTCATTTTAAGTTTAACGCTACAGCTAAAACGGTTTGAGAATGACAAGTATTGGTCACCGCAAAGTTTGCTGCTTCAGTTGTCTTGCATCATTTTGTCAGTAGTTACTATGGTATACTGAAGTATAATTACAAGCATTCCATAAGTGTCAAAGGCTTGAATTGACAAATACATTAAGTTTATGCAAAGAGTAAATATAAAGACCTTTGCAATCCACCCTGGCATGCTATACTTGGCATGAACAATACTTGTACCATTCTCAAAATTTTGACCACACACACACAGACACACAGACACACAGACACACACACACAGACACACACACACACACACAGACACACACAGACACACACAGACACACACAGACACACACACAGACACACACACAGACACACACACAGACACACACACAGACACACACACAGACACACACACAGACACACACACAGACACACAGACACAAACAAGAAAATGGACTTCACCCTCGCGGGGCTCAGCAAAATGTCCAAAGGGACAATTTTTCATTATTTACTCTCCCTGGTCTGGTCTTGATTCAGTCTGTTAAACTAACCGCAAACCTGTGTCATCTGGTCTTAATTCAGTCTGTTAAACCAACCACGCACCTGTGACATCTGGTCGTCCTCCACACCGGCCTCACAGGCAGGCAGAACCGCCTCGAGAACATGGAGCGCCAGGAGCCGGGTTCTAAGGTTGCCCACCAGCGGAACCCCTGGAGTCAGAACCGACAAGGACAAAGAAGTAACTGAAGTGTGTTTAAGATCAAATGAAAAACAGAACACAATGGCTTTTGGCAACAACAGACAGAGACATTTACATTGTCTTTACAGTGGCATCCACTAATATCGGCACCCTTACTTAACATGAGCAAAACTGGCTGAGAAAAGGTATTTATTATTGATCCTCGATCTCTCATTCAAAACATTAAAAGCCTGTTTAAAGTAGTAGAATATCTAGGCTTTTCAATATGGTTTTAATCAGTGTTTGCCAGGGTTTAAGTGTACAGATGAATGTGTAGTGTATATACCCGAACAACACTTCTGCGCGGCGATGTTGAGCAGCACCTCAGTCCACTTCGGGGAAGCCATCTTGGACTGGATGGCCTTGGAGGACACGACCCGCCGCAGGAACACCAGGAAGTCTCCCAGGTGAAGCTCAGCTGTGTGCTGCTTACGCATCACCGCTGTGGAAAACACCACAAGACTCAGACCCCGTCCTGGTTTATCTA
>JACXGM010019184.1:7297-18640 GCA_016801145.1 Umbra pygmaea
GTGTGTGTGTGTGTGTGTGTGTGTGTGTGTGTGTGTGTGTGTGTGTGTGTGTGTGTGTGTGTGTGTGTGTGTGTGTGTGTGTGTGTGTGTGTGTGTGTGTGTGTGTGTGTGTGTGTGTGTGTGTGTGGTGTGTGGTGTGTGTATGTGTGGTTGTGAGAGTGAGTGAATTAGTGCAAGGCTGGATGTAGTTTCCATCAACACTAGTGTCACTTAAGTGGCAATCCATTGTTAGAGACCTGAATGGTCTAATACAGACTGAGTGTATTTGTTGAGATTGAAAAGACAGGATGTTCATTTGAATGGGGCCTTTGTGGTCTTAGATTGGTTGTGACAACATGATTACTGCCCTAGGGATACATGGATGTAACCTACACTATTTTTAAATTAGAGACCAGACTTGCATCCCAAATGACACCGTATTCCCTATAAAGTGGACTACTGTTGACCATGCACCACAGGGTTCTGGTTAAAGGTAGTGCACTAACGTGGAAGAATTGGTGCGATGTGGGATGCAGGCTCGATATGCAGGCTAATTACCTCAGGGCTAGAATGTTTTCCAATTAAAAAGCAATCTGAGCACCCTAAATATTACCCTGCATGCAGGTCTCATTGTGAAACACTGGAGATTTCTGTGTCATCAACAAAAGATGTACATTGTTATCAAATTTGTAATTATCAAAGGTGTATTTGGGGACATTTTATGAATCCTCTAAAGATTTAAAGTAAAACAGCCCCCTCCGCCCCCCCAAAAATACAGAAAACACTTGCTGGAGGATATGCTATTGTGTGCATATCTCTTAATTCCTGTTGAAAATGTCTAAGGTACACCAGCAAAAGTATAGCTCCTACAGACAAACAGGAACTTACTTTCCCAGGCAGACAGGCATTGAGACATTGATTGAAGTCACCTATGCGATGTTGAGGGTAGTATGACACGAGAGTAGCTAGGGCATATAGAGAATGGGGCAACCAACAAAAAACATCTGTCCAGCATCAGTCCAATGGGCGAAAGCAAGTCATTGATAGGAGAGTTCAAAGATGAATTGCATCTCTCATATCAGCTAAAAACAACAAGTTCCAGTAGAGACACAGTCTACAACACCGGCAATTTTGAAGAAGCAAATTGCCTGGTCTGACAAATGTTGGTTCAGTTGATTCGGATGGACTGTTCAATCCCCTGCACTGAACTGATTATATTTTATTTATGTTATTTAATTGCTATTTAACCACTTGGGCAAGTTGAGAAAAATTTCTCATTTGATATGGAATGTCTGTTTGCATTGCGAACATTCTGCCGAACATTTCTGACTACTTGAAGAATACATGCCCTGAAGTATTCGAGCTGTTCAAAAGAGAAGAGGGTCCAACACGGCAATTGATGGATGTACCTAATAAGCTGGCCACTGAGTGTAGTGCCCTAGTGCACTATTAAAGTAGGGCACTAAAGGGAATAGAATGCCACTTCAGGTGGAGCTCTTTGTCAACAAGTAATTCCATCTCAGAACCAAACACTCACCTGGTGCAAAATAACATCTTCGCTCATCCAATGACTCACCGGCTGTATCATCCAGACACTCATTGTGTGTTTAATCATAGTCTTCACTCATCCAAACAAACAACCAAATAGCTCAGTGGGATACTACCTGCTTCTGCTGGTCAATATGTTGCCCTTAGTTTGTCCATACAGCGTTTCCTCACAAACAGAAGATGAACTTGACCTCCATCTCAAATGGCTTCCTAATGGCCCTGCAATGGCATGCTAATGGCACTAGGCCCCCTACAGGTCCTGGTCACTTGTAGTGCACTAGAATAGAATGCCATTTAGAATTCCCTCTATAGCCTATATTATACTGTCATTATTTATCTCTTACTGTTTTCCAAAGCATTAGTGCATTTTCCAAGCTCTTGGTACAAAACTCCCAAGGTACAGACTTGTTCTTACATTGCCTTCCTTTTATTTGTAGACATTTTTAACCGCACAACATCAAAGATCACTGGACCATACCAGGCCACCAATTCAGTTATTTTAACCAATAAAATCCAACAGCAAACAATCCATGCTACAACCATACAGATAATATTTTACTTTTGTTTAGCATTTTCAAAAGCATTTTAAAGCTGCATGTTGGAAATATTACATATAAACAAATGTCCGTTACATTCCAGCCCTTGCCAAACCAGTTTACACAATACAGGCCAATCGGTGCCAGGTCAATCGCTCTGTATTTGGCGGTAAACAGAGTTTTTAAACTTGGTGTCTGGTGCGACATTCTCACGCTGTGATACATTTTACGTCACCAGAAGTGATGCATTTTACGTCACCCAGCAATGATTGATTTTTCCAGAGCGGAAGAGGGGAGCAAACGTTGTGAAGGAAGGAGGGGCTAACGTTACAGCTAACATTACAGGAACTAGGAGTATGCTGTAAAATGCTGCAGTAAAACCCAAGAAATATTCTGATGCTCCAGATGAAAAAGTTACTTGGCGTTCAGATGAAGGATTACAGTATAAAAAAGAAGGCGATCTATTCGTAGGCATTATTTCATAAACTCACATCGACAGTGTTTGTGTAATTACTCTCACTGCCAAAAGGGGGAAACAGAAATGCACCTTTATGATGTGATGTACATTTCTATTTGCAGCATATAATGTACATTTGAATGAAAATACCAAAATTGTTTCATATGTATTAAAACAAAATAAAAAAGCACATTTGTTTGAAAATACTTGTTTTAGGCAATGTTTTGCTATTTGAATGAAATGATACAAAGCTAGAAACTACACTTTATTACACAGTTGTATATTATGTATAACAACCATTAAAATTTGTTTGTAAGGTGATCAAACACTATTTTGTAGCTCCAAGCAGACCACTACATTTGACCCATGAGTGATGCCAATTCAGAGTTGGGACAAATTGTAAGTAACGATTTCCTCATCACACCACTCATTCCTTCTTTAGTTAGCTCTCATACCTGTAAAGCAAGCTGAGGTCATCAGGTATGTAAGCATGCCTTAAAGTGCATGTCCATGTGAGTTTTTTGTTCAAACAATGGCAAGGTAAAATACTTAGTTAAAATGTTGAACAGCTACAAAAATCTCTGAATAATTATTAAATAATTATTAATTAAAAAAAGAATACAGAACATAACAATGCATTTATTGTTCATATGCATTATAAACAGAACAACACTTTCTTTACCTTACAAAAGGACAGCTTTGTAGACACACCACAAATTAGTCATTATCAATTACTCAGTGCAGTAATTACTAATGAGTGTTCTTGTGTCTCCTGGGAGTTATAGTTCAACACAGATGCTATAAGAGGACTCAATAGAGCGCGTACAAGACAACAGTGTCACGATGGCCTGGACTGGATAGGGCTGTCGTGGCAGAACCTGTATATGGTGTTGGACTATTTGTTAAATGTCTTTACTTTCATTATTCACGTTTATTATTTTTACTGGGTTTGTGTTTTGTTGTGCACCGACCTCTGGGCACTGGGAGGGTGGTAGGCACTTGGTTACTCATTGCGCATGAATGGTGCACTGGGTAAATACGCACACCGGTGCGTAGTGAGAAATCAAGATGCCTATTTGATACCAGTGTTCGGGATGGTCGGTGCACATTATTTTGAGTGTACCTCCTGTCAGTGAAGAGGAGCTGTAGAGACTGGACTTTTAAGATCTGTGCTGTGCTCTATATATACAGTGCCTTGCGAAAGTATTCGGCCCCCTTGAACTTTTCGACCTTTTGCCACATTTCAGGCTTCAAATATAAAGATATGAAACTGTAATTTTTTGTGAAGAATCATGAAGTTGAACGAAATTTATTGGATATTTCAAACTTTTTTAACAAATAAAAAACTGAAAAATTGGGCGTGCAAAATAAGTTAATACTTTGTAGCACCCCCTTTTGCTGCGATTACAGCTGTAAGTCGCTTGGGGTATGTCTATCAGTTTTGCACAGAGACTGAAATTTCTGCCCATTCCTCCTTGCAAAACAGCTCGAGCTCAGTGAGGTTGGATGGATGGAGAGCGTTTGTGAACAGCAGTTTTCAGTTCTTTCCACAGATTCTCGATTGGATTCAGGTCTGGACTTTGACTTGGCCATTCTAACACCTGGATATGTTTATTTGTTAACCATTCCATTGTAGAATTTGCTTTATGTTTTGGATCATTGTCTTGTTGGAAGACAAATCTCCGTCCCGGTCTCAGGTCTTTTGCAGACTCCATCAGTTTTTCTTCCAGAATGGTCCTGTATTTGGCTCCATCCATCTTCCCATCAATTTTAGCCATCTTCCCTGTCCCTGCTGAAGAAAATCAGGCCCCACCATGTTTGACAATGGGGATGGTGTGTTCAGGGTGATGAGCTGTGTTGCTTTTACGCCAAACATAACGTTTTGCATTGTTGCCATAAAGTTCGATTTTGGTTTCATCTGACCAGAGCACCTTCTTCCACATGTTTGGTGTGTCTCCCACAAGTTTGGCTTGTGGCAAACTTTAAACGACACTTTTTATGGATATCTTTCAGAAATGGCTTTCTTCTTGCCACTCTTCCATAAAGGCCAGATTTGTGCAGTATACGACTGATTGTTGTCCTATGGACAGACTCGCCCACCTCAGCTGTAGATTTCTGCAGTTCATCTAGAGTGATCATGGGCCTCTTGGCTGCATCTCTGATCAGTCTTCTCCTTGTATGAGCTGAAAGTTTAGAGGGACGGCCGGGTCTTGGTAGATTTGCAGTGGTCTGATACTCCTTCCATTTCAATATTATCACTTGCACAGTGCTGCTTGGGATGTTTAAAGCTTGGGAAATCTTTCTCTATCCAAATCCGGCTTTAAACCTCTCCACAACAGTATCTCGGACCTGCCTGGTGTGTTCCTTGTTCTTCACGATGCTCTCTGTGCTTTCAACGGACCTCTGAGACTATCACAGAGCAGGTGCATTTATACGGAGACTTGATAACACACAGGTGGATTCTATTTATCATCATTAGTCATTTAGGTCAACATTGGATCATTCAGAGATCCTCACTGAACGTCTGGAGAGAGTTTGCTACACTGACATTAAAGGGGCTGAATAATTTTGCTCGCCCAATTTGTCAGTTTTTTATTTGTTAAAAAAGTTTGAAATATCCAATAAATTTCATTCCACTTCATGATTGTGTCCCACTTGTTGTTGCTTCTTCACAAAAAATTACAGTTTTATATCTTTATGTTTGAAGCCTGAAATGTGGCAAAAGGTTGAAATGTTCAAGGGGGCCGAATACTTTCGCAAGGCACTCTATATCGTGAGTGCATAGTTTTTGAGTGCACCTCGTTATTTGTCATACAAAGTGTTTTATTGGCTAATTAACTATTCATGGGATTTTAACTGTATTGAAATCAATAAAAACCTAACCTGACACTTCCAGCTCTTCACATATACACACTTTAATGACAACTTTTTGATTTTAAGCAGAACAAAAATATAACATCTCATATATACAGCATAACATAAGGGAAAGTGGGCCTGTTTCAGCTTGTGAGCACTAGCTTCATTTAAATTATACAAAACTCTGGAGACTCCCTTTAACATTAATGGTCACCATTTCTGCTGTAGCTCCTGTTCCCTACAGTGCCTATGATGCTGATTAGACAGCATCATAGAGACTTCATGTCGTCACTTCCTGTTAGCTCTCTGCAATGGTTTGTTGTGGAGAGTCAGGTGCAGGAGACAGTGTGTGTAATGGTCCTTTATTTAGTGGAAACCTTACTCAAAAAATTTACAAGGCGTGGCACACAGGTTCAATGTTCAACAGGCACTGTATATATACTTGTATATATGCAATACTACAGGCAAATGCCTGGAAAATAATAATAGTACTGAACGGCCTTAACAGGCACCGCCTGTACTAAATAAACACGGCAGGTAATAACATCAACTGGCTAGGGCATTCGCCAACAAACGTACTGTACATAGAACAAGAACACACAAAGACACAATGGGGAGACAGAGAATATATATGCATGAAGGCAACCAAGACAAAACAGATAGGTGGGTAAAGCGGCGGTGATCTCAGAAGACCAGAGATGATTACCGCCATAGCTGACCCCCACCAGCAGGGGGAGATTTTTACACTCTCTCCCCCATCTGACTGCTTTACTAATAGAACTCTTCGAAAAAAAAGATATGCAGGCATTACGGTATGGTATAATATCTTGGATGAACCCACCATATATGCTGTGTGTAGACCTTATATATACGGTACACAGTACAGACATGGCCGAAAATATTGGCACCCTACAGCTTTAAACCTCCCCCCGCGCGCGCACACACACACACACTTACAGACTTTTGTGCACAAAGGCTAAGACAATTGAACATAGTAAGGAACACATTTATAAATAAATAAATGCAAAATGAAATATAGACTACAGGCTATGTTTTTACATCACAGCCTTCATAGTTTTTGCTAGAAAAAACAGCATGTTGATTTGTCAGGTTTAAGTGAGGCCCGGAAAGATGCAAGAGTGTATGGCTGCAGCCTGGAACCTCCCGTCTCATGCCCTCTCGTCTCATGCCCTCCCGCCTGGTGCGGTGCCTGAGCTTCTACTTTTCAAGCTAAAAGCTCACGGCCAGTCCTGCTATTCTTCCTACTTCGGTGTTTTTTAACTAAACAGTAACTGTAATCACACAAATTAATAAAATACTTAAAAAATATCTGTCTGTAAGATAAATGCAGACTATCATGCTAATAAATAACATACTTTAAAAAGTCAAAAAGTAAAAATCGCATTTTACATGGGTTTAACAGCAAGGTTTCAGAGTGGTTAAGGTTAGGGTAAGGGTTGTGTAAGGCTTATGGTTAATATATGGTTAAACTATATTTATGGCTATACTTGTACAAATCATATTTCACATGGGCTTAACAGTAGGGTTTCAGAGTGGTTAAGGTTAGAGTAAGGGGTTGGGTAAGGCTTATGGTTAAAATATATTTCTGGCTAACCTTGTTAATTTAACAATTTAAATGATTTTCAATTGATTGCAACAAACAAACTCATGAATTTAAATGTGACTTAATATGAATTTACAAGTGAAAAATAATTCGCGATTTCGTATTTTTGACCGTCTGAACTTACCGTTTGACACGCCTGGGCATGAGACGGGAGGGCATGAGACGGGAGGGCATGAGACGGGAGGGCATGAGACGGGAGGCTCCAGGCTGCAGCCATACCCGACTCGAAAGATGTAACAACGTTACCTGCAGCAATGAACACACGTTCTGAGGGAATGCTTGTAGCGTAAATGGTAAAATATTTTTGCACAATAAACCAAGGGATCTGCGGGACCCTCAATCCAGTCCACAACCCACCAGGTGCTCCCAGCCTCCGCCATAGTGGAGTTTAGTTCCTTTCTCCTCCTCCACGGCTTCAGCTCCACTCCTTCCTCCCAAGTCGACTGTGTTGCCACCTACGCCCATGCCTGCAACACCTGCCTTTGCGTCCATGCCAGTGGCGCCTCGCCCAGGGGACTGGACTCCCCACCCGGCTCCACCAGCTCCACCTACCGGCACCACCGAGCGGAGAGGAGCTTCCTTTCTAGGGTGAGGAGCTCCTATTACCGTCTCCTCCAGCGTTCTCCGACGTCGGGACCTCCGGGGTGGAGACGTCGGCAGCCGAGAACTCCGGGGTGGAGAGGTCGGCAGCCGAGACCTCCAGGGTGGAGACGTTGGCAGCCGAGACCTCCGGGGTGGAGAGCACTGGGGGTCCGTCTTCACCACAGCCAGTACGAGTGGCACCGTCGTTCCTGCCTGCTGTGCCCCTACCGCTGGTGCTTGCTGCCACGCCCCCTCGCCATTCTCAGGGGTTTTTTCATCCCTGGCCACCATCGGTGACACCTGCAGTGGGGTGTGTGCCACCTGACCCTCCTCCCTCTTTCGCCGACGATGGACTAAGTCGCCGGGGTCGTCCTCGTGAACGGGGTCATCTGTTAAGGGACCCATGGCTGAGTTGAGGGTCTGCTGCCCTTCCTCCCTGCCTCTTCGCTTCTGGGTTTTGGCGGGGTCGTCCTCCGGACTGTGTGGGGGGGGTTTCTAGTCCAGTCAAATGTTTAATGTCACATGTCCTCATTGTCCTATAGTTTGTCTTGATTACTCATCCAGGTGCATTAATTTATTCATTAGTTATGTATATAAGTCCTGTGTAAGTGTTTGTATGCTGTCGTTTATTGTGGCTATATGCCCTGTTCTTTTATGTGAGTGTTGGTGTACTTCTAGTGTCACGTTATTCGCTGTGTTGCCCCTCGCGGCAGGATTATTTTGAGAAGTGTTGTCAGCACAATAAACCAAGCGTTTCCTTTGAATCCTTCGCATTTTTCTCTACTATATCAACACCACTAAATTGTGACAACATGTAAACGTAGAGTTCTTGTGATTTACCAAAAAGCTTAACTTTTGTTTTGTCTGTCAAAGGTCATTCTCCCAGAAGTATTGTGGTTTGTCCAAATGCATTTTGGCAAACTTATTTTGGGAGTTGTTGTGTTTCTTTATTAGAAGTGGGGTAATCCTTGGTCTTCTAACATGTAGCCCATTTTCATTAAGACAGCAACAGTTGGAGCGACTTGAACTATTGCACCTTCAACCTGTCAGCTTCATTGAAAGTTTTCCTTGGTTCTTTCTCCACCATTCGAACAGTTATTCTCATAATTCCTGTGTCAATTTTCCTATTGCAGCCATGGCCAGGTATGTTGTCCCATGGACGTTCAATTTCTTTAAGGTACATCAAGCTCTTTAGTTCTCACAGGTACATCATGATCTTTAGAGATGGTCTTGTAGCTTTCACGTTGACCATGCCTGGCTATAGCCGTTTTTCTAACGTCCTCATACAACTCTCTGGTTTTCCTTCTGAATGATTATGAGACGGAAGACACCTGTGATACTAATGAAAAGAGAATTATCTGCTTGTGGTATTACTACAAAACAGTTACTTCACTCGTGCATGAGCTGAGCAAAAGCTTCCGTGTTGGATGAGCAGTACAAAAAGAACTTGACAGCTTGACAACATTTTTTTTATTTTTTATTTAACCTTTATTTAACCAGGTAAGTTGACTAAGAACAGTTTCTTATTTACAGCAACGACCTGGGAGCAATTAGGGTAAAGTGTCTTGCCCAAGGACACAACGACATTTGGCTCAGTCGGGAATCGAACTGGCAACCTTCTGACTACAAGTCTGACTCCCTACCCACTGAGCCATCTGCGTCCATGTGGTTGGATGAAGCATTTGAGCCCCCTCACCATTCAACATCTGTCCAAGGAGTTGTGGCGATGCTTACATGGCAGGGTCAGCGGGAATTGGATACCAATTGAGGGGACAAAAAGTTTGAAAAATCACAGAAAACAAAACTGTTAATTCACATACAGTTGCAATCAAAAATATTCAACCCCCAATGCAAATCAGGTTTATTGTCAAAATTTACAGTCTGATAGCTATTTGCAATGAACCAATAAAATAAAAGCAATTGAAATAGCTCAACACAATGACTGCTTCACCTGGTTTCCCAAAATTCAACTGCAAATGCAATGATAATTACTTCTCCAGTCTCTAAATATTTCAACCCCTTCATGTCAAGCATGAAATAAGTAGAGCACCATTTTGCTATTATGATCTGCTGCAAACCAGATGCATAGTCAGACACCAGCCTCTGGCAGCATTCCTGAGGAATCTTTGTCCATTCCTCATGAGCGATGGCCTCCAGTTCAGTAATAATCTTGAGTTTACATGCTGCAACTGCCTTCTTCAACTCCCACCAGATAATTTCTATGGGGTTCAAGTCAGGTGACTGTGATGGCCACTGTAGCATCTTCCAGGACTTCTTCCGCAACCAAGCTTTGGTGGACTGTGAGTTATGCTTAAGCACATTGTCCTGTAGGAAGTTCCAATGACACCCAAGCTTCAGCTTACTCACAGACAGCATGATGTTTTCTCCAATGGTGTCCCTGGGAACATTCAGTACCTTCGCTATCTTTTTATATACTGTTTCTTGTTTGTGAAGGGCGATGATCTCTTCTCTTAACTTTTTGGACCATTATTTTGTCTTAGCCATGTTTATAACATGCAGTCAAACATGACATTCATCAAACCCCTAGCCAGTTCAGTTATTTCCAGCTCAAGCACACCTGGTGCACCGTGCAACTAAGGAAACTTTTGATTAGTTGCATCAGGTGTGTTTAAGAAAACACCTGTTTTGCATGTTTGTGCTGTTGTGAGGGATTCTACACAGTTGAATAACTGTGAAACTGGAGAAGTTTTTATGAGTTGCATTTTCAGTTGGATTTGAGGAAACCACCTGAAGCATTCATTATGTTGAGCTATTTTAATTGCTTTTGTTTGATTTGTTCATTTCAAACAGCTGACAGTGTGATTTATTTTGAAAATAAACCAGATTTGCAAAGGGAGTTAAATGATTTTGAGGGCAACTGTATCATGCATGTTTCCAGGGTTGAACTGACCTTTGGGAGAATCGGGGGATTTCCCGGATTGCCGGTTTTGTAACGGCTGCCTTGGGTGCAGCACCATGCAAGAAACACTGCACATGTCCTCCATAGCCGGTACTAGACATATTATAATAACAGCCGTACATCCTGGAAATTTGCATAGGCCCGCTAGATTTGTCTTAAGTGTCTTGCTTGTGGGGCTGCTTGTGTGCAGGCTTGTTGCGTCCTGGCAATTTTCAATTTAACAGACCACGATTGGTAGATATGTCCTTGTCTTCCGTGCTGAGTGAATTCCTTGGAGTGGGAGCAGAGTGAAACAGTGCAGAGTTTTTACAGTTGAGTCGCGTGCAACCAAAGTGCATTTGTAACAGGTTCAGTCACGCAGCTCCACAACCCTTTGCAACAAGTTACAACACCAGAACCCGATCACTGTGAACGCACCCCAGTAATCAGATCACAATCACCCGAATTCTAAACACCTGCTTCTTTTCCCTCAGTACAAATATCCCACAGCTACCACGCTGCTTTGTGAGGTATTGAACGTATTGGTCATTACTAAGCCTGTGGATCTGTAATTCTGACTACTTATAACGGCCTGACTCTTGTTTTGTGTATAGACCTGCCTTTGGATTTTGCCCTTGTACCTTTGCCATATCCGGATTTACTGTGTACCGATCTTGCTTGGACTGCCGACCTACCTTGTGTATCGAACTAGCCTGGACTGACTATCTGCCTCGGATATCGACCCCTGCCTGGCCTGAGAACCCTTCCCCTGGAATTTGAACACGCTTATTACTGATACTGTATTACGGCTGTGGGATTGCCAGTGTGTGTGGCTGCTTACTCCATTATCTATACAACATTA
>JACXGM010019185.1:0-18541 GCA_016801145.1 Umbra pygmaea
GTTACCCAAGGCAGAAACTCCGAGTGTCCAAAAATAGCGTCTCGAGGTGAAAACGTTGAAACAACAATAAACTAGTACTTTGGTAGACTCGTAAAAATAGAGTTTATCGTATATGATAAAATATAGATAAACGTTTAAGAGCTTGGCAATTTGCCAGTGACCAAGAGCAAACAACACAGGCTAGTGACGTGAACCGGAATGTCGTTGGGCAGTGCGGGGGCAACTTCACCATGTGTGCCGCCATTAGTGGTCAGGGAGTCCTCCATCACCATGCCACCCTAGGTCCCTACAACACTGCACACATACTGTGCATCCCATGTTTGTTGTCATCTGGTTGCTATTGATGCTACATACATTGATACTACATAAAGACTATGGTCACAGTCTACCCATCATAACTTCATTGCTGGACAATAATTGAACACACAAAGTGACCTTGTTACAATGGGCTGTGTACCTTCAGATTCCCCACCCGGTACAGCCAGAAGAGGACTGGCCACCCCATTGAGTCTGACCTCTCTCTAGGTTTCTTCCCAGGTCTCACCTACTAGGGAGTTTTTCCTGGCCACTGTGCATCACTTGTGTTGCTTGCTTTTGGGGGTCTCGGGCCGGATGTCTGTCAAAGCACTTTGTGACAACTGCTGTTGTAAAAAGGGCTTTATAAATAAATTTGATTTGATTGATTGATTGATTGATTGATTGATCTGGGATAACGTCAGTTTCCACCGGGCTGCTCTGGTCCGGGACTGGTTCGCCAACCACAACCATTTCACAGTGCTGAACCTGCCCCCTTATTCAGCGTTCCTCAACCCGATCAAGGAATTATTTTCGTCATGGCGGTGGAAGGTCTATGACCGCCTACCACATGCACGCATGCCGCTCCTGTGAGCAATGGAGGAGGCATGCAGAGACATCAAGGTGGTGGGGTCAATCCACGGGTGGATACGTCACGCCCGGCAATATTTTTCCCGTTGCCTGGCGAGGGAGAACATTGCTTGCAATGTGGACAAGGTGATGTGGCCCGACTTCCTCTGACTTGTAATGGGAGTTGTTGTGCTACCTGTATACCTTGTATCAGTGAGGCTTGGTTGCAGGAATAAAAACAGTTAAAAACTACAAATGACAGAAGTGTCTTGAGTAAAGTTGACCAGTGTGTTGTGTCTGCTTTGACTGTTTATTGTGCATGGGCATGTGTGTTTCCTATCGATCTGAAGAGGTCCTTTTAAAGTCAGAGTGTTAAGTTGTGATTGCAGAAAGTCTTTTTCACATGGCAGTTAGACGTTAATCTCCAAGTGTTGTGTCAAGAATTCTTGTGTGTTGAGTTTTGACAAAAGTAGCCAAATTTTGCATTTTGTGTGTTAACAATTGGGAAAAACTGTAACTGTTTTGAAAATGTGGAGTTTGAGTTGACTGCTGCATCAAAGCAAGCAAGAAAAACTGTAACACAATGTCGGCATGGCACTGGAAACAATTCTGTAACACACGGTGCAAAACACTACACACATCGTGCATGTGTTACACACTTTGGCCAATGATGAAACACTCTGCAGTCAGCACGTCCATTCATTAGTTACAGTTTGTCTTGTTTGCTTTGATGCAGCATTCAACTCAAACTCCACATTTTCAAAACAGTTAACACACAGGCCGAAACACTGGCACTCTTGGTCAAAATGACACATTTTGTTTGCAAAAGGCTCTAACCGTGCCAAGACATTTGAAATATGCAACAAAAGCAGATTTTGCCTTCAAACAACACAACTTGCAAACAAGTGTATGAGCTCTTATAAGCTACCATTACATAGTGGGCAACAAAATACAAAATACAGCACTCAGTCCAAATCAGTGCACCATTGCTTGTCATTGTAGCCCAGTGGTCCTCAAACCCTTCCATGGAGGGCCTAGTGTATGCTGGTTTTTGGTCTTTCCCTTCAATTAGAGCATAATTAGGACCTAGACTGCCAGGTGAGGGGAGATCCTAACCAATTAATGAGCTACTCCATCAGGCTTGTACAAGGTAAAAGCAAAAACCTGCATACACTAGGCCCTCCATGGAAGGGTTTGAGGACCCCTGTTGTAGCCTATTGCTGTACATAGCTTTCATGCCAGTGCCATTTGTCGTCAAATTTGCCTTCTTGCAAAGAATTGGATCCAGAATCAGAAATGCTTTGATGCAAATTTTATTGATTCCATTGATTCTTATTTTCAAACTGTGGCTGAAAACTGAAATACTGTAAATATTCACCCAGCCCTATGGCATTGTTTGCCACAACCATGTTCACTACGGATGCCTCCTGCTCAGCACTAAACATTCTCCCTCTACCACCAGAGAATGGTAGCCTTTGGATTCTATAAAGAATACATGTAATAAGAATGAGGGAACAATTACATAAAGTATATCACTGAAGATATTTCTGTATATACTGTACAGCAACATTACCTGTTTTGCTAAGGAAAAATGCAGACAATGGATGCGACAGTGTTTCTGTTCAGAACAGGTTGGACTCTTTGTCCAGCCTCTCAAAGTGAAAGGCCATGATTGATAACGTGATCAATAACAGAATTTCATCAGAAACCTGAGCCCTTCCAACTATACCTCCACCTCACACTCAGACTCCTCTGACCCCTCTTCCTCCCATCTGCCTTAGACCTCTTCCATGACTGTTGGCAGAGAACAACACAGATGCTGAACTTTTTAGGGGCTGCAGGCTGATTGTTTATTGAAGATTTGTGTGAAGGAGTGTCAAACAGGTGCTTTAGTGATTACATACTGATGTAGGTGGTTTCTAATAGTTAGGAACAGATGGTTTCTGTTTGGTTACCATAGCTAAAACAATGGAGTTTGTACTGCTTGAATGACATCCGTGTTAACTGTTCTGCAAAAGGGTGGAGACAATGTGTCAATCCAATGAGAAAGGGTTAACACATTTGAAAGAGGTGTCTTCTGCTCTGCTGAGACAGAGATGATGAAAACCCAGTGGATCCCAGTTTCTTTAAACAGGTCAAAGCAATCAAGAAAAACTGTAATGCATTTGGTGCCTGGGTGTACCAAATGCATGCAAACGTTACGGTTTTGACGCTTTGTTATGAGAATTCACTTTTAGTATTTTAAACCTCCTGCATTGGTGGATGGAGCGAGACATGATTTCCCAGATGTGCTCAATCCGATTCAGGTCTGGGAAACGGGCGGACCAGTCCAGCATCAATGCCTTCCTTTTGCAGGAACTGCTGACACACTCCAGCCACATGAGGTCTAGCATGACTTGCATTAGGAGGAACCCAGGGGCAAGTGCACCAGCATATGGTCTCACAAGGGGTCTGAGGATCTCATCTCGGTACCTAATGGCAGTCAGGCTACCTCTGGCGAGCACATGGAGGGATGTGCGGCCCCCCAAAGAAATGCCACCCCACACCATTACTGACCCACCGGCAAACCAGTCATGCTGGAGGACGTTGCAGGCAGCAGAACATTCTCCAAAGCGTCTCCAGACTCTGTCACGTCTGTCACATGTGCTCAGTGTGAACCTGCTTTCATCTGTGAAGAGCACAGGGTGCAGGTGTTCTCTGGCAAATGCCAAACGTTCTGCACAGTGTTGGGCTGTAAGCACAACCCCCACCTGTGGACGTCGGGCCCTCATACCACCTTCATGGAGTCTGACCGTTTGAGTGGACAAATGCACATTTGTGGCCTGCTGGAGGTCATTTTGCAGGGCTCTGGCAGTTCTCCTCCTGCTCCTCATTGCACAAAGGCAGACGTAGCGGTCCTGCTGCTGGGTTGATGCCCTCCTACGGCCTCCTCCACATCTCCTGATGTACTGGCCTGTCTCCTGGTAGCGCCTCCATGCTCTGGACACTACGCTGACAGACACAGCAAACGTTCTTGCCACAGCTTGCATTGATGTGCCATCCTGGATTAGCTGCACTATCTGAGCCACTTGTGTGGGATGTAGACTCGTCTCATGCTACCACTAACACTATGAGTGAAAGCACAGCCAGCATACAAAAGTGACCAAAACATCAGCCAGGAAGCATGGGAACTGAGACGTGCTCTGTGGTCACTCACCACCTGCAGAACCACTACTTTATTGGGGGTGTCTTGCTAATTGCCTATAATTTCCCCCTGTTGTCTGTCCATTTGCACAACAGCATGTGAAATTGATTGTCAATCAGTGTTGCTTCCTGAGTGGACAGTGTGATTTCACAGAAGTGTGATTGACTTGGAGTTACATTGTGTTGTTTAAGTGTTCCCTTTATTTTTTTGAGCAGTGTATTTACACATAAAGTAATCAATTAATTAATGCACAAAGCAGAAAATACATTAAAACGAACAATTCTGAAAAATGTATGTGAAGCAAAGCATTCTGGAAAAATGTGATGGTTTGGCCTAACACTTCACCGTGTTAAAGTAACACTCTGGCAACTAACACTGTTTTTAACACCAACACTGGGGTTCTATTTTGTTCACTTTACACTAAAGTGTTAATTTAACACCTCAGGTAAAAACTGTATAGTTAACACTGGGAAATCAAGACTAGAAAATTTGCTGTGTGGGCTCCAAACTTACCGGCACACTTGACTGGCAATGCACAAACAATTCTGTAAAAAATATAAACAATACAATTATAGAGAATACCAATGTGTGCAAAATACTGTACTTTATTACAGTTTTTTCCAATTGCTAACACACAAAATGCATAATTTGTGTCAAAACACAAGAATTCTTTAAACAACACTTGAAGATTAACATTGAACTGCCATGTCAAAACTGCCATTCTGCAATCAAAACTTAACACTCTGGCTTCAAAAGGCTCTCTTCAGATCAATAGTTGACACACATGCACATGAACAATAAACAGTCAAACAGACCCAACAAACTGGTCAACTTTACTCAAGACACTTCTGTCATTTGTAGTTTTTAAACCGTTTTTATTCCCGAAACCAAGCCTCAGTGATACATTGTACAGGTAGTAAAACAACTCCCATTACAAGTCAGGGATCACTCCGTCGATTGCGGTCAGGCCACGTCACCTCGTCCACTTCACAGGCGATGTTCTTCCTTGCCAGGCAATGGGAAAATATTGCCAGGCGTGGCGTATCCACCCGTGGATCTAGCCCACCTTGATGTCTCCGCATGCCTCCTCCATTGCTCGCAGGAGCGGCACGCGTGCATGTGTAGGCGGTCATAGACCTTCCACCGCCATGGCGAAAATAATTTCCCTATCAGGTTGAGGACCGGGGAATAAGGGGGCAGGTACAGCACCATGAAATGGTTGTGGTTGGCGAATTAGTCCCGGACCAGAGCAGCCCGGTGGAAACTGACATTATCCCAGATGACAGTGAACATGGGCTGCCCTGGTTGGTCCTGTGACCGCGGCATGTAGTGCATGCAGAAAAATCAGTAAGTGTGCAGTGTTTTAGGGATCCAGGTTGGCATGGTGATGGAGGACCCCCTGACCACTAATGGCTGCACACATGGTGATGTTGCCCCCCCGCACTGCCCGGGGACATTCTCAATGGCCCATTGGCCGATGATGTTTCAGTCCCGATGTCTGGTTTTTACCAGAGTCTCTTCCTCTATCTCCTCTCCCTCTTCCCTCTCCGTCTCTTCCGCGTTCTCCTCTCCCTCTTCCCGTCTCTTCCTCATCTTCTCCTTCCCCTTGGTCCTTCAGCCTCCATATTCATGATTGTCTCACGACAGGTGCTCAAACCTGAATTATATATAGTGACTGATTGGTGTTAAGTTACAGGTTAAGTGTTTTACGATGTGTGCGGGAGTGTTAATAATGTCATGTGTATTTTAACTATTGAATGGACGTGCTGACTGCAGAGTGTTTCATCATTGGCCAAAGTGTGTAACACATGCACGATGTGTGTAGTGTTTTGCACCGTGTGTTACAGAATTGTTTTCGGTGCCATGCCGACATTGTGTTTATTCAGTTGGTGCCTGAGTGTACCAAATGCATGCAAACATTACGGTTTCAACGCTTTCTTATGAGCATTCACTTTTAGTGTTTTAGCAATCGGGAAAAACTGTAATGTGTCAAAAATAAGTTATTGTTTAAATTAAAAATCAATGTCCTCCAAATCAAGGTGTCACAATCCAATGGCACCCTTACCGATTATTGTAAAGAACATGAACCAAAATTACACCAGGCATTAAATTTCACTTATTTCATTTTTTACAATAAAAAAAGATGTGAAAGAATTGCAGGCCTTGGTGGCGTCTTTGGGTGACCAGGATTCACAAAGCACCATCAGATGCCACCTCCACAACCACAGCCTCTTTGGAAGGAGAAAACTCTATTAGTTGGACTTTCCAACAAGGCAATGACCCATAACAAGATCAACACAGAAATGGTTCCGTGACAACAAAATCAATGTTCTGCCATGGCCGTCTCAGTCGACGCACCTGAATCCAATCGAAAACCTGTGGGCCGAGTTGAAAGAAGAGGGCAGTTGAAAAGCGCAAACCCGAGAATGTGATCTGCGTAGAGGAATGGTTGAAAATCTCTCCAAATGTGTTCCTTAACCTTATCAAACATTACAGGAAGAGTCTCCATGCTGTTATCTTGCCAGAGGTGGTTGCACTGAATTAGGAGTGCCAATATTATGGAACCTTAATTTTGGTTAAATTTCTTTTGTATTAAATTATTGTATAACTTTGGTTAGTTCCATTGCAAGACTGAAAAAGTACAGTGTTTCTCACATGTTGGTATTTTGAGTTTATCTCTATAAATATATTTTGTTTATGTTTTTAAAGTATTGTTTGTGCATTGCCAGTTAGGGATGCCATTAATTTTGGTATAAATATACAGTTGTGTTCATAAGTTTGGATACCCTAGCAGAAATTGTAAAATTTTAGCATTGATTTTGACAATGACTGTTCATGAAAAAAATGTGACTGTTATGTAAGGATAGTGATCATATGAAGTCATTAATTATCACATAGTTGTTTGGCTCCTTTGTAAACCATACTGATAACAGAAATCGGTTACACTTAATTTGGAGAGTCTGAAATTCCATCTGTAGGTGCTCTACAGATAGTTTTTTGATGATATGACTATCAACAAACTATCAACAAACTATCAACAAACTATCTGTTGATAAGCAACTAATTGTGTAATTTAAGGGTAGGGGTAAGTTTAGAATATGTTGAAGGGTAATGGTTAAGGTTAGACTTAACATTAGGGGAAGGGTTAAGGTTAGGATTAGCGTTAGTAGATAGTTTGTTAAAATGTTGTTGATAGTCTGCAGATAATCTGTAGAGCATCTACAGATACACTTTTTTGACTCTCAAAATAAAGTGTTACCCAGAAATCACCCAAATGGCCCGGATCAAAAGTTTACATACCCTTGAATATTTGGCCTTGTTACAGAGAAGGTGACACACACAGGTTAAAATGGCAATTATAGGTTAATTTCCCAAACCTGTGGCATTTCCAATTGCAAATACCATAGTGTCTGTATAAATAGTCAATGGGTTTGTTAGCTATGGCTAGATGCACTATGGCTAGATACTGAGCCATTGGAAGCAGAAAAGATATGTCAAAGACCTGCGTAATAAGGAACTGGAACTGCATAAAGTTAGAAAAGGATCTCAAAAGATATCCAAAGCCTTGCAAATGCCAGTCAGTACTATTCAATCACTTAATAAGAAGTAGAAAATTCAGGGATCTCTTGATTCCAAGCCAAGGTCAGGTAGAGCAAGAAACATTTCAGCCAAAACTTCTAGAAGACTTTTTCAGGATACAAAGAAAAACCCACAGGTAACCTCGGGAGATATACAAACTTCTCTGGAAAAAGATGGTGTGGTTGTTTCAAGGAGCAAAATTTGCTGATACTTGAACAAAAATTAGCTTCATGGTCGAGTTGCCAGAAAGAAGCCTTTACAGCCTTTTCCACATCCGTCTAAGGATTGGCATTCTCTCACACTATTGTGAGGTCTGCCTGAGTGAGCCCTGGAAGGAAGGGGGGGTCAAACCCCCCAATATGGGGGAAGACAACAGGGAGCTGATAAATCTCAACATTATACTGTACATAACGATATGCCATTTGGTGTTTTTGGACAGTCCCATAAAGGGAGGTTTATGATACAGACATTACAATGTTGAACAGGTCCAATGCTCTTCCACAGGTTTAAAACAAATACTATTGTGTTCAGATATATATGTTGATATGGGTGGCTTTGTCCAGCACCAGCCAGTGAAATGGTGACTCCCACTCTTATGCAGCGGGGAAGTTGGGCGACGCCTCTCCGGGGGGGAATATAAGGCTTTGTTTAAGGTTAAACTGATGAGATTTCTTTAACGATTTCTCCTGGCCCACGTCTGTGCGTGCCATAGCAAATGTGTTGAATAAATGTTGTAATAGACTGAACCGTATAATATATGCTTAGATCGTAGATCATATTTAGGAGTTTTAGACGACAAGTCATTTCTTGGTATGTAACTTTTGATTCTGTGTCCGGTTAAAGAGTTGTATTTATGCCTTTAATTGGAATTAAATATTATTCACTTTATTAAGTTCTGTCTGTCTGACTTTCTAAATCATTTCCCAGAACTTCTCCGGTGGAGACATTAATGGGAAACGTAAGGTATCTTGTTGCGGCTTGCTCTTAAGTTTTCAGCCCTTATCACTCAAACAGTTCAAGCTAGGTAGCCTATGCACTGTTTCCTGTGTATCGCGGTTAGCGATTAAGTTTTCCCGGGTCTCTGTAGTATTTCTTCCGTAGCTGTTTACACACACGGATCAATGATCATTATGAGGTCGGATAGTTAGATAGGAAACACGTCTATACTATCAATCCTCTATACGCATTTATTAAGCATTTCTACGTTCTCAACTCAGACTATTGCAACAGGGAAGAAAAGGAAATATATTAATCATTAATGCTTTAATTTCATAAGTGCACATTAATTGTATCCTTTTACCTCCTTACTACACCAGTGCCACAAAAATGCCTGGTTACAATATGCCCGGTAACACCTTGTCAGCTTTATGGTCACAACCATAAGCGCTATATTTGGAGAGGGGTTAACAAGGCCTATAGTGAAAAGAATACCATCCCCACTGTGAAGCATGGTGGTGGCTCACTGATGTTTGGGGGGGGAGTGAGCTCTCAAGGCACAGGGAATCTTGTGAAAATTGATGGGAAGATGAATGCAGCATGTTATCTGAAAATACTGGAAAACTATTTGCATTCTTCTGCATGAAAGCTGCGCATGGGATACACTTGGACATTCCAGCATGACAATTACCCTAAGCACAAGTCCAAGTTGACCCTTCAGTGGTTACAGCAGAAAAAGATAAAGGTTCTGGAGTGGCCATCACTGTTTTTCTGACCTTAATATCATTGAGCCACTGGGGAGATCTTAAATGAGCAGGTCATGCAAGATGATCAAAGACTTTGCATGACCTGGAGGCATTTTGCTAACGAATGGGCAGCTTTACCACATGCAAGAATTCGGGGCCTCATAGACAACTATCACAAACGGCTGCATTCTGTCATTGTTGCTAAAGGGGGCAATACACTGCGGGTATGCAGACCTTTGAACAGGGGTCATTTAATTATTTTCTATGTTGCCATGTTTCTCCTATTATGATTGTGCCATTCTGTTATGGCCTACAGTTGAATTTGTATCCCATGAGAAATAAAAATAAAAATTTGCCTGCTCACTCATGTTTTCTCTGAAAATGGTGCAGCTATTACTGCTGGGGTAGCATTCCTTTGAACAGTCATCAAACTTGGAATCCAATTGGGAAAATCAAGCAACATACTAGAGCACATATTTTCTGATCTGAATAGATCATTAGACCTTGTTCCTTCACAAGTTTACATGTTGCACTCAAAACCAGAATTAAGAAAATTACCATCAATCCGAGTTCCTAGCTGTCTTGGAAGCACTGATGTTATAGGCTGTCACAGTTAAGTATGTTGCCACAATTGTTTTTAAAGTTGCCTCATTTTAATTGTTGTTAAAGTTGTCAAGGACTGTAATATCAGTGCACTTAGGAACAATGAGTGATTCATATTTACAATAAACATATTCTATAGCTGCTTTAGCCTTCCAGAGCATGAGTGGATTGTTTCTATAATGTACATAGCGTATAATTTGACATTTTTAATTGTATTGTGAAACTGGGACAAATGCAGATTTTAAAGTAAAACCTTATTAATAAACAAATGTTCACAATACTAAAATATTGTTCTGATTCACTATACCTGGGCCAATGATGTTGTGATTGCATGCAAGCATGACATCATATAAATTCTTAGTTTAATAAGCTATTAGGCGAAAACTGTCTATTGGACCCAATTCCTTTATACATATTGTTCTTATAAGTTATGTATTTATGTAGGTAATATCTGTATTCAATAAATATGTATGTATTAATGAGTAGCTTCGAGCAATACGTTTCCCTTCGTGACGACGTGTGGAGTTGACTGGGCCAAACATGGCTTGCATCCACGGAGGTGCATCGCGGGATATGTAGTCAGTAAAATAAGGCACAAACCCCTATTCCAAATGCTTCATTCATCAAAGCACAGCAAGGACCATGATGCTGCTCGAAATTGCGCATGGGCATAGGATATCATAGACAGCTGATAACTCATCTATTATGCTAACGTTAGCTACTTCGCTGAAATAAAAGGTACAAGAAAACTGCGAGCGAACTACCACTGGAGCCACTTGAGGAGAAAGTAATAAAGTAAAATATGTAATTTCTTCTCATATGTATAATTGATAGGATGAGATGCATTGCATATCAAAGTGATTCTCTAATACGGTCAATCTGTAGGTTGCTTTCTGTCAGGCTGCCTTCTCGGCGCCTTGAAACAATGCATACAAAGCGTAGCTAGCCAGCTAACTAGCTAGGATGTTTTAGACTAGAATCAAACGTTAGCTAATGATACATTTATAGTATGCGAAGTTTAAATGGTAGCTATCCCAATCCTATTCTGTCCTATTTAGCTGTAGTGGAACGAACTAGATACCAGTGTGCGTTTTAGTTTTACTTAACACGCGTGCAGGGAAGTCCTGCATGGTTTGAACATTTAGGAGTCGGCCGATTGAGAGACCAGCTAGCAGACTGGCTAAGTTAGCATGCATTCCCCTGCCCGCCATCTTTTAAAGGAATAACGTTGTGATGCACAATCATACATTTCTAATAACTAACATTTTTTGTGAAGTAGCTACAAGGGTGTATCTATGAGTTCAGTCGAGTAACAAGCTAACTGTTTAACGTTACTTGTAGCTTTATGCATGTATTTGTTCAGGGTCCTTTAGGGTACAGTGCTTTAGCTATGTTGCTGCAATGAATTAGCTTGAAATGGAGAAAGTGTTTTTTTATGTTGATCTCTACATCCTTGCTTATGGCTGCAAAGCTAAATGCATACTTTTCCCATTTTACACGTTTTAAATGATCGGGTGTCATAGTGTCGATATAAATAGTTATGTATACAATTTTATAGTTAACTTGTTTGACTAGTTCAGTTACAAGTGCATAGCTTAGTCTTGTTAATAATAGCCCATGTTATTGACTCGAGTACAGTAACTACTGTCTGTGAGGACACCTCTGGAACTCCAGGTCGTAAGGTGTTTTTAAATGCACTCCTTACAGTTTCTAATATACTGTACATGTTTGTCTGATTTTGTTTAGCGGTGTGCAGACACTCCGGTCATGAGATGGGATGTGAATACTGCTGGAGGAATAAGGAGCTGAAAGAGGTGCAGAGGATCCATTGAACACGCTATACGCTTAGAGGTTTTTGTAGAACAGGGAAGAAGTGGTCTCCTTTTGCCAGTATGTCGGCTGTTCCTGCGGCCGCCCCGGCGCTTGTTAACCCACCTCCACCAGAGTTCACCAACCCCAACAAGCCTGGCAGGAAAACTAACCAACTACAGTACATGCAGAACGTTGTGGTTAAAACTCTATGGAAGCATCAATTTGCGTGGCCCTTTTACACGCCTGTGGATGCCATCAAATTATGTCTTGCCGTAAGTTAAGTCCACACTTAGTGGAATAAATTAATTTGATTTTAATCACTTTGACAGGACGTTTTAATTTGTCAGTTCCTCTTATCCAGAGCAACTTAGTTAGGACCCCTTTTTCATTTGAAGAAAACATTCTATATGTTTGCCAATTGTACGGTATATAGAATTTTCTTTTTTAACCTAATTGCCCTTTGTGTATAAGACTACACAAAAACGTTGTGTGCTACTGTCAGTCTTTTTGTGGAAACTGAAATAAATGTCCTGTCCTTGGGGATAAAATAATGCCTAAGCTATAATGCATAAGAGCATGAAGACAAAATAGGCATTAATACATTTTTACATTACTTAAATTATTTGTTGAAACATTTCAATTGAAATAAAGAAAAACTAAATAAAATAATATCCTTTCATGACTTTAATATAAACTGTTCATATTTTCACCAGTGGATGTCCTGAAAGCTATGGCGTTCAGGTCAAAAAGGCAAATTTGTGAGTTCTAAGGAAATATTCATTTTTAATACACACTGGTTGGTGTTTGAAGATAATGTCCAGAAGATAATGGATATATTGTGAGAAAATAATGTCATGAATTGGAAGAAACTGGGCAGGTTGAAGACAAAGTGCCTGGGAACTGGAAATCCAGAAAAAAGTTGTCTGCACCTGAAAAGCAGTATTTAAAGATCACTTCTATATGGGAGAAAAGCACATTGCTCGGCATATGGCAATGTCATGAGACTTTGAGAAGAAGTCTTATAAGAATTCGCCTAGTAGGACGTTGCGGCTAATAAACCATTTTTTAAATCTGTTGTGCTTGTTGGCTTTCCATAACAATAGTTAAGATGCAACATGCCCTACCTAACCTATAAGGCTAATACAAGGCCAGTTAATTTTCATGGTGGAAGCATGTAATTTACTGAGCAATTACTTCACTGGATTCCCTCCTGTCTCTATGAATGGAGCTATAAATACTTTTCTTAAATTCTGATTGCTTTTTTGGCTTTTCCACTTTTAATATCTTCATAATATTTCTTGTACCCAGCTCAAAGTATATCAAATTTTGGACAAAATTTTTTGTCCAAAATTTATGTTTGTGTTTATGTTTATTTGTTTTAATTCAAATATTACCATGTTTTTCAGAGCAAAAAATACTTAATGCCCAGATAAATGGTTTAAAACAAGTTTTTCAAGTGTACTCAAACAATTAGCTGGAACTGAATGTATTTACTTTTTTGTAGTCAGCAGGGATTGAATTCAAATGCTTTACTGCTATGTTATTGGTTGATCGGCAGGCATCTGTAGAAGTGGGATAGCTTAGACATTGAAAGTAAACATCTGGTGTACTACACACTAGGTGTATTACATACTAAGTAGTACCCTAGTTACCGGTATATTGTAATTTATGAAAGGATCAACCAGCATTAGGGATGCACCGATAGATTGGCTGGAATTTACCCTTAAATAGGCATTGCAAATGGTTAATGATTTCTCTTTTCTAGTTGCCGATATGGCAAACAATGTCAAACACCTGACGTGCACCCTGTCTGCACCTTTTTTCTCTGTCATCCCGTCTTAAATACCTGTCTCCCCAGCCTCAGCGTCCTACTGTTCTCCCCCTTGACCCCACCTTGCCCCCACCACACACAAACAAACTAAATCATTTAAGCCACTATTCTTTGATTTAAATTTTTCCCTCCAGTTCTTATTGCAATGTTCGTCTGCAGCTGTAGGAAATGACAGTAACGACATAACAATGTCAAACATTTGAACTTGACTTTGCCGCATCCTTGTCTCACATTCATGAATGTCTTTTTGTGCCTGGCTTTTTAATTGCTGAGTCATAGTTCTTTGCTTTTGTGGCTCTCATACAGGACTATCATAAAGTTATCAAGAGCCCAATGGACATGGGAACAATAAAGAAGCGGCTAGAGAATAACTACTACTGGAGCGCCAGCGAATGTATGCAGGACTTCAACACTATGTTTACCAACTGTTACATCTACAATAAGGTAAATAATGCTCCTCATTGGTGTATATCTACAGCCCTGTAAAAAAGAGACCACTGCAAAGTCATCAGTATCTCTGGTTTTACTACTGATAGGTATGCGTTTGGCTAAAATAAAAAATTGGTTAATTCCATAAAGTACTGACCAAATGTCTCCTAAATACAAATTATTGTCATTCAGAGCATTTCTATGCAGAAAATGACAACTGGTCAAAATAAAATGCAGTGTTGTCAGACCATGAATAATGCTAAGAAAATAAGTGCATATTTATTTTTCAACAATACAATACTTGTACTAATGCTACGAGTGTTATCTCGGGAAGAGTTCAGAAAATAGTATTTAGTGGAATAATGCAAAATGTATAATTGTCTTTCATGCATCTTGGCATGCTCTCCACCAGTCTTTCACATTGATGTTGGGTGACTGTCACTCCTGGGGCAAAGATTCAAGCAGCTCAGCTTTGTTTGATGGCTTGTGACATCCATCTTTCTCGTGATCACATTCCAGATGTTTTCAATGGGGCTTATATAAGAAAAATGTGCCTCTTAAGTTTTTACAGAGCTCTATATTTACAACAACTACTGTCATTCACAATTTAACCAGTCCCAATTTCTGGGAAACCATAAAAAAACAAGGAATGCAATGAAGCAAACCTGCCTATAGGTTCATTTGAATTTAATTTGGCCTGATGAAAGATGGAGCCGGTCCAGGGCCTGCCTTGATTGCCTGCATCTCAAAGTCAACTAATTATTTGAACTTGAAAACGTATTTCTTTTTTATATTTTTTCCCCTATTTTTCTCCCCTTCCAATTGGTCTTTTCCAATGTCCCTCTATCCCAGCCATGGCAACATTTTTGCTACACTTGGACAGATGCAGGATGGTGAAGGGCACTCACATGGTTCACCCAATGGTTCACTGGTGTATTATTATTATTATTATTATATTTTCACTGCTCATCCAATAAAGAAGCCTACTACATGCAGTCAATTGTATGTCAGAGCCCCAGACATAAAATTTGTGCTATTAGTGGTGGCACCACTAATGCTTTCAGTTGGTGCCAGAAGTCTCTTCGGCTAAACGGAAAAGATGAAATACTTCAGACTCGCTGTCTTACTACTCATGGTGAAGGCACTAATCACAGGCCAACACACCTGAAAGGCCCTCGGAAATCTACATTCTCATTGGCCTATCGGTGCGTCCATCACTAATGCACTCACACATAAACAGAGTTGTCAGAGTTTTCAAAGGCTAAGTAGCATCACCAGTTTTCTTGCAAAAGTGACAAAAAATAAAGGTAAGCAAAGAGTACATTGACATGTTATAATAGAAATCCATTTTTGAGTGTCTTGTAAAAAAAAGTACAATATAAAATGATACAACAATGGTAACAGTCATTGTCAATTTACTTCATACTAGTATAGGAGTTTGTTTGGCTAATGTTACTTGCTAACTACCGTATTTTAGCGCATAAAGCATGCACCCGATATTAACATGCACCCTTGTACATTGTGCAGAAATCTTGTTTTGTGTAAAATAATATCAGCATTGCACGCACCCTTACAAAGTGCACTTCATTTTTGTAGACGGGTGACACGCAGGTTTCAAAATTAACTTTTTCATCCACCAGCCAAATCGCTAGTGAATGTTAAAAGTTTACCAACCACTCAATAGATTACTATTACTATTTTGGCTGGTGAGTGAAGATAATCTACCAGCCACCTGCATATTTTACCAGCATTTTCCTGGTAAATGGTGCTCATTTTTAACCCTGGTGACATGTAATCTCCCCTCGCCCAGACCTGCATTGATGGGCACTCAGCTAGTCATTGTGTTACAAATGTTAAACACCCAACACAGTTGTTAAACACCCAACCCCCCACATGCTGATTATATAAAACCAGCTATTCCCAAAGTGGAGTACCCGCATTAATGTTAGTGTATACACAAAACACTTAGTTGGTTCAACATATATTTCAATATTCAAACTGGCCTATAAGTTTAAGTGATTTTTTCTTGTCTGAAAACATTGAGAGTCCTCATGTCTAATTCAACCTGTGTTAATAGAATTACATCTCCGTACATCAAGTCATAACCCTAGACCTGTAAGATGTTGGAGGCGAGGGAACAGGGTAAATAAATGCAGTGTTTTTTGGCACTTTTTTTGACAGCCTTAGTGCCCTGGACGATGGCCTTGGTGCGTTGGCAAATTGGGGATCTCCTTAAGGCTGAGTGGCCTTGCCCTTAAAATCACAATTCCATGCTTGGAAGACATTCATAAATATACAGTAAGGGGGCCTCTTTACTAGGGATGTAATGATTCATCAGGGTTGGGTAGTAATTGGATGACATTAATTAGATCATATTTTTATACTGTAATCAGATGCATTACTGGAAAAGAAATTGTAATCGGATTACAGATACTTTTGAAAAAAATGGTTTACTTTTAGATAAGATTACATTTGGGATTTGTCAATTTCCTATTGAAAAACGTATCAATAACATAATGCATTCTGTATGAAAGCTCCAGATATAATAAATGGCTATGTATATTCTGTTATATCTCTGTCATCTAGTCACCATGTTAAATTAATTACGTAATTGGTTCATGGTTCCCAAACTTTTGTTTTTGGTGGTAAGTTATCAATGTGCTATATGCATTTGTCAAACTAATAAAAAATTAGTACATAATATTGTACGTTACCTGCCTTATTTTATTTTTATACACTACCACTTGTACAACTATAATGCCCTTGTTGACCTATGTCCTATTGCAAGATATTGTTTCTGGCCACAAAATCAATAAAAAGGCATTCATGTTGGCAGGGAATATATGTCGCTAGTGTTCTCAAACATGGTTTTCAAAGTATTTCTGTTGAGTAAGACAGTGGCAAAGTCAGGAACATTAGTCTACATTCCAACTACTTGTGCAAAAGAATAATTATGTAGTTAAAGCTGAAATCCCATGTCTCTCAGTTACTGCTTTTGTTATTTATATTAATTGTCATAAATGTGTATTGAATTTGAAACCAGATATATTTATCAAGTGCTTCTGGAAATTACGTCGGATGTCTGTGCCTTTACTCCCGTTGTGCAGCACCAAATTCGATTGGTTAATAAAAGGACAACTTTCAAAATGCACCGACTAAATGTTTTTTGAGGCAAAACCCACAGGTTTGTTTTACAAAAACAGATTTAATAGGCAAAGTTGTATCAAATACAAATTGTACTACGCCTATTATTAAAATATAATTTATTGCATAAATAGCCAAACTTTGACTGTAAAAACAAATTAAAATAACAACCAAAGGTAGCATATATTCAGTTCTCACCATGTCCATAACCTGACTATAAACTAGGGGTGGCTCGATACCACTTTTTCATGTACGATACTGATTCCGATTACACAACCTTGAGTACCTGCTGATACCGATATCGATACACTACCATCTTTTACTTCCTCTTAATCACGTTTGTGGTGTTGACGTTTCCAATGCTGCTGCCACGTTGTGGCTGTGGGTGTAATGACATTACTGTACATTTAAGACTTTTAATGCCACTCTAAATGCTTTTTTAAGAAATGAATTATATTGCACGTTGGCAGAGGATTATGTATTCTAGCTTGTAATATTACTAAACAGTCTTATTTGAGATCAAACAAACCATGTCCCAGGTCTTACATATGTTTTATCTAATATAACTTTAACAAAGCTGTTGCAAAAAATAGCTCTGGTTAGAAAGGATGTTACATGAGTAAGCTATGAAAAAGTGTTTTTCTGCAAACCTGTGCACATCTACACTAGCCCTAAAATGACCCAGCAGCAAAAAATACAAATGTTGAGAAATAAAATAATGTGATATCATTACAAATTCACCATAAATTGATGACTGATAATCTTGTTAGATTTAGGCATAATAGCGTTACCATATGCTGACTTAATCAAAGGGATAGCTGGCAGCAGGGCCGTAGTGGGAAACATTTTCAGCCCGGGAGTTTCATGGTGCACCAGCCCATTTTGTGATGGGGTAAATAGTAACTGCAAATAATCTAATCGCTTTACTTGTGGTTTTTCCTACTGTATACATATTTCATTTATTTATTTACAGAGACAACTTAAATGTATATGCTAACACTATTAAACAAAATATCATCAATAAGGTAAATGTTAAGTTTGAAGAATGAGGTTATATACTGCCCATTTCTTTTTTTACATTGTTTTTTCGCAATCGCTAGGACCCATTTCCCAGGTTTCTTTTTCAAAACTCTACACACAGTTTCACTAACCAGCTTTCAGTGTTGCACAGCAGTTAATTTCACATTAAACATTCACAAAAACTACCAAAATATTTCATACATCTCAAATCAACTAATTCTTCCATAACTCTAGCAACAGTTGTCACCCAACAAGCACACTGTCAATCATAAAACAATAACCTAAGCAAAACTAAGAACAGATTATTTCTTCACAAAACAAGAATGACCCCTGTCCACTGTTTAGAATTCAAATGCAGAAGACAGGGTTACCATTCACATCACATCTTATGTC
>JACXGM010019186.1:0-18593 GCA_016801145.1 Umbra pygmaea
AGAGAGAGAGAGAGAGAGAGAGAGAGAGAGAGAGAGAGAGAGAGAGAGAGAGAGAGAGAGAGAGAGAGAGAGAGAGAGAGAGAGAGAGAGAGAGAGAGAGAGAGAGAGAGAGAGAGAGAGAGAGAGAATGACAGAAAGAGGGAGGGTGGGAGGTATGTGAGAGAGAATGGGAGGCCACTGACTCACCTGGAGGCAGGGTTGTATAATTTGAAGCACATAAAGTAAATGAGGGCTCTTTAAAATGTGTGGCAGTGTGTTTTACAGCTTGTACCCAGGGTTCCTTCCTCCCTGGTCCAGGTTGAGCTGGGGGCATTGTGCTAGGAGCCCCAGCGTTCTGATATGAGCTGGGGGCATCGTGCTAGGAGCCCCAGCGTTCTGATATGAGCTGGGGGCATCGTGCCAGGAGCCCCAGCGTTCTGATATGAGCTGGGTGCATCGTGTTAGGAGGCCCAGCGTTCTAAAATGAGCTTTGTGCATCGTACTAGGAGCCCCAGCATTCTGATATGAGCTGGGGGCATCCTGCTAGGAGCCCCAGTGTTCTGAAATGAGCTGGGTGCATCATGCTAGGAGCCCCAGCGTTCTGATATGAGCTGGGGCATCGTGCTAGGAGACCCAACGTTCTGAAATGAGCTGGGGGCATCCTGCTAGGAGCCCCAGTGTTCTGGAATGAGCTGGGTGCATCATGCTAGGAGCCCCAGCGTTCTGATATGAGCTGGGGGCATCGTGCTAGGAGACCCAACGTTCTGAAATGAGCTGGGTGCATTGTGCTAGGCGCCCCAGCGTTCCCATATGAGCTCAGGCCCATCGGCCCGATTCTCCCGGTTCTTTGACACTGTGTTTTCTTGAGGGAGCTCATAGATCTGAGCATGTGTCCGAATTACTAGATCCTACAGTTCAATAAGAACAACACCAGATATGTACTGACCTTGGGTCGATCTTGAGCCAAAGTAACTTATAAAGATCCTCTTTCCTGCACTGTACAACACGGTAGCCCTGTAGTGGGTGTTCATTTTCCTTCACCCCGGTACTGCCAAAAAGCTGCACCTGACAGAAATGTGAACTAATGTTGTAGTATTGCTTCTGTAGCTAAGTGGAGTTTCACGCTAGATGCTTCTATGCAGATTTTACTTTCCATGTGTCCGGAGTTGAGAAAGAGAACGTTTACCTCAAAGCGTAGCCTGTGATTTGAAAACCTCAGCCGCCCTGGTCATTGTGTGTGTGCGTGCGTGCGTGCGTGCGTGAGTTGTGCATGTTCTTTCTCCAGTCAGTGAAATAAGTCCATCATTATGGCAGCGTCCTCCTCTTTAATCACTGACTCTCTCTCGCTGCCTAGTATCTTCCAGCCCCGCCCTTTATTGAATCTGTGCTGGTCCTACTGTGTTGAACTTCATTCATTCATCTGCAACAATACAAAAATGTACAAACATACGGGCTCAAAGAAATAATGTGGTTTAAGGCTTCTGCCTCAGGTGCACCAACACTGCTGCAGTTGCTATAAATCCAGAACAATGCTCTTTCTAAAAAAAATCTATCTTCTACCTTCCTAGTTGTACTGTTTATAAAGCAAAGAAATTGCCTGAAAATATATATATTATATGTCTATAATATTATTGTGGTGTTGAAAATGTAATTATTCTATATGTTAACCTTACTTATTAACATTATTTTCAATGGGTCATGCATTTCCCCAATGTGAAAATGACTGCTAAAATGTAAAACCCGTCCTTTACACTGTGAAATTGTTACCTGGTGAAGGTAACGAGGTACCCAGAGTGCAGCTACATGGGTCTAATGCCCATAAAGCAGGGGTCCTCAAACCCTTCCATGGAGGGCCTAGTGTATGCAGGTTTTTGCTTTTACCTTTTACAAGCCTGATGGAGTAGCTCACTAATTGGTTAGTATCTCCCCTCACCTGGCAGTCTAGGTCCTAATTATGCTCTAATTGAAGGGAAAGACCAAAAACCAGCATACACTAGGCCCTCCATGGAAGGGTTTGGGGAGGTATGGTCAGCAGGGATTTCCTGGTTTCACCGTGCTCTATAAATTTACATTAGCTGGCTTAGGCACCTGTGAAGCTACACAGCAAAATCGCCAGTGTTAAATCAACTCTGAGTGTTAAATTAACACTCTCAGTGTTTATATAGCGCCAATGGGAAGCATATAGACAATGACAGTGTTACTTTAACACTCTCAGAGTTGATTTAACACTGGTGATTTTGCTGTGTAGTTGACAGAATCAGGTGATTGACTGAGCTCTCACACGGTTTGAAACGTGACTTCTTGGTAACGATATGATACCAAAATTTTATTGTCCACTGATGTAAACATTTTTCTTCGGTTTCACCAATAATACAGGAGAGACAGGACATTACAACAAAACATAGCCAGGATGGCAAACCAAAACATAAACAGACCATATATATAATACATTTCATAAAAATGACTTGAGAAGTTTGGAGAAAAGCAGGATGCAGTGTCCATGAGGAAAACTTGCTTCAATCTTCTACTATCTAGAACATTGTTGCTTTGAGACAGTGTCATAGATAAATTGGATATGATTTAATTGGCGATATACAATATACAAAATAGATCAAAAGTATGAACTTTAAAAGGATAACACATTTGAGGATTGATCACTTCCTCTGGTTTGCTTTTTGATTTCTTGTTTACCAGGTGGCTGGCATGTGTAAAAACACCCCTGACATGCAAGGATTCAACTAGCCAATAACTCTTAGCACCAGCTTGAAATATGAGACAATGTGATAGGAGGTAAGACGAGAGTAGAAAGCTAGCCAATCAGAATGCACAACATCTGGAATATGACTAAAAGCAGTTCTGCCGAGCTTGACACAGAGAAAGGCTCAGTGAACAGTGGAAAATAACTCACATAAAAAAAAAATGTTTCAGCAAAATGGAAGATGGCAAGGAGAAAATGAGGAAATTAGCAAAGTTGCCTTTGAATGAATGAAGGCTTGTATGCAATTGTTCTTAACTAAGAAATGGTATTTGATGCCTGGTATATAGATACATGTTTCAAAACCTGTAATAAACAGATTTCACAATAATTCATGTAAGAAAACACTGCTAAATTTGTTTTGTTTTTTAGACTTTGACACATTTGTTGTAATTTATATATTGTCTGAGCTTTTCCAGTGCATGCAGGGTGCATCATTCATTTTATATTCATATTTTATATTCACGAACACAGTCCGCACTGAAATCAGTTCAAGATTTCCAGTGTTTCTGTCAGATAAAATGGGCCATATTCAATTGTAGCAGTAAATCGGGCCTGTAGCCATATTTAAATAGTTTCCCCCCCAGCTTATGCCCCTCCTCCCTCTGATCTCCCTCTCCTTTGACTGGGAGAGAGTTGAATCAGGGTTGTCTGGATATTCCAGCGATGACTATTTTTTGTCTGGTTCAGAAAAGGGAAAAAAGGGGAGGCCGGTGGAGGAGGTCCATGGAAAAAGAAGAGCCCAGCATCGGCCATTTTGACTCAGCATACACCACTCCAGGGACCAGATCAGAGAACCAGGCCATGGCCTCTCTACCATCACAGAGGAGTTGACGTTCCTGTATCAAGGTTATTATTGTTGTCAATATGAACCACACCTCTCTAAAAACCAGCACTGCCTGGGTTTATGATAACACACATGGCATCTTATAGTCAACAAACATCACTTAGGATTTACTATCCTGATTTTGAACTATCCTAAATTCTTATTGGATTTTTCTTATTGGGCTTCTTCTTTTAACATTTTATATAGAAAACAATCCTATATGAATCTTGCAGAGCTTTCTTTTAGGATTTTCCTAAAAACTGGTTCCAACCCCCGATATAAATACATCATTACAGGATTTTTTTGGGACTAAGACATGGATGTGAGAGGAGAATTCCCTAATGAACCACTATTGGTTTGATGGGATAAATCAAATGATTATCAATGTTCCTTAACTTCATTGATCTTTCCAGAATGGGACACACACATACCCTTGTATACTGCTTCCCTTAAGGATAGAAGTTACAGTATATCCAAGGTTTCACTAATATATGAAGTTTGCCTTGTTTCAGTATCACTGACTTGTCAGAATACTTTAAATTAATAAACTAACAGCATGAAAACTACAGTGAGCAAGTCAGCAGAGTATTCAAACTGCAATGTCACCCAGAGGATACCTGCTTTTCAAACAAATTATTGCAAACAGTCGTGGTTATAATTAGATCAAGTTAAGAAGGGAACTTTTCTGATCTGAGAATCTGCATAGATGTTACTCTAAGGATGTTCCTATTTGCAAGCTGAACATGACAGCTGTACAATATGATGCAAGCTCAGAGCCCAAAGCTAATTAATATAGGTAGCATTATAAAGAATGTGTGTCCTAGGGCTGTCTAAGATTCTTCTTCTGGGAATTGTCTTTCGATTTTTTAACAATAACTCTTGTCTATTTTGGTAGTTTATACATACTTTCACATTGACGTGGCAAGGACATTTCAGTTTTTGTAATAATCCCTCTTTAACTTTTTAAATTACAAAAGATGTAAGACTGATGTCTAAATCTTAAAAAAAATTCATAGAGGCCGAAAGACTCTAAGAAGCACAGATAGTATTAGTGGAGCAGCAATGTGACTAACGACATGTCTGGTCATGTGGCCAGGTAGAAGTGCTCAGGGAGAGAGAGAATCTGAAATTAGATCTCCCTCACCTGTTTGGTGTATACTAAAGGACAGACGGTGGACTACATTGCATTCCATGGCAATGCACAGATGTTTTCCTGATTAAATGATGCACCAACTTGATATCAATTAATATAAAGCGATTTACTAATATTTTGTAACAGACACACATCCTCTACTGTTAATTGCTGTATACTGCGTGTTTAATTTAATTTGATTTTTTTCATCAGATAGAAATATTAATTATTGGAAAAAAATGTTGTCAATTTTCTGTTTGGGTGAACTTGAAATGCGTTTTATTAATTTAAAGTAATTTGGACAATTTAGAAGCGTTACAATGTTGACAGGCAGGGAGATGGTGTGCGTGAAGTCAGTAGAATTATTGTGAAAGACAGTAAATACTTCAGTTACTTTAAAAAATAATACAGCACGGCCTTTTCTGGAAAATAAGAAGAAACTAAGGTTAACCGCGCGTGCAAAGGTCCAACTTAAAATACAAAAGTCCGAATTGAATTTGAATATTTATTCACCAACACAAAAACAGCGTGCTATTCCTATTGTCATTCGTTTCTTTCAATCCGCTCGATAGAGAAGAATGCCCCGGTGCTCACCGACACATTCTTGTGCACCACACTGCACAAATTACGCACCAGACCAGACCTGACCCGTTCAAAGCGCAAGGTAACAGTCGGGTGCCCAAAATGCCTTCAACAACTACATCCAGCGTGATGAACCACCTTACAATACGTCTGAGAAAAAAACCAGGTCTAACTCCTTTTAAAACTTCTACATTGTCCACGTCCTCAAGAATGGATGTAATTAAAACGTTGCAATCGTCATCATCACCAAAGCATTGCCAACGTTTCTGAAAGGAGGCTGGAGATTTGGACCACATGACCTATTCGGGTTTGGATGGGATGGGAGTCAAATAGGATTTCTCTTCTCTTATTGGTCCGGAGGCTGACTTTTGACACGCAGACAAAGGAACCTCCTGCCATATAAATAGGGCTGATTGGACTTTATTATTCTAGCATCACGGCAGCAGGTTTCCAAGCTTGGAGTTACTCAAGTCACCACAACTGTATGCCTGCTTGAAGTAGTTAAACCAAGGCACTGCAGCACAAGGAGTCTGCATGTCTGTTTAGACATGCTCAGCTTTGTGGATAACCGGATTCTGTTGCTGCTAGCAGTAACTTCATTCCTAGCATCATGCCAATGTAAGTTTGATCTGCTTTTTGTGTTTTACCGAGGATTTTCGGTCCCATTTAAAGAGTTCGGGAGGACCTTACAGCGCTAATGCTTGGCTTTAATATGGAACTTACTTGGAAATCACCTGAGGACAGCTAAAAGTTCATTTGAGGGTTTCACATTGGCTATCCAGTATAAAACCGAACGGATCCTGTTCTTTTCGGCGGATTCTTCATGCTTTTCTGTGGATACAACTGCAATCTTATTAGTCTCTGAAAGAAATAACGCACTGATGAAAAGGTTATCACAGCCTTTAATGAATCTGTAACCAGTTGTTTAATTCGGAGCATTGTCTATATTTTAGCCCAGTGGAACTACTAACATTTAGACTATATTTGGAATGTATTTCTGAACTCCTAGTGAAGTTTGGGGCGTTGTACATATGCTGTTGAGTGCAGGGAATTAACTTTTATTATAGGGAATTGAAAGGGCGCTCCCTGGTGGTCAAGTTGATAAGCCTTTTCTTTGGCATCAAAACTAACTTTATTTTCCATAGGAATAAACATAGATATTGACAGAAGTATAAATATTCTATCCCCAAAATATGTATATTTACATTCTTTAGACTAATTACTAAAAGTTATGGCCTTTTATGTGGCTTGTGAAATATAATGCATTGGTTAGTGCTATTTCGTTCAGATAAAGTTACGTTTAGTATTACTAGAATAAAAGTAATTCGTCTTAAGCAATAATGAAATTGCTGTAAATTTTTTCAGAAAATCGGATTTTCCTTTTAGTGTTAAAATGCCCCACCTAGTGTCCACTTTAGGTTATGACAGCAGCATATTTAAAGGCGGTGCATCGCCTCCATTAGCTGGAGGGATCAAATGTAGTGGATATGCCACATCATGCTGGGACACCACCTCTTAGACGTAAACAAGAAAACACCTACGTCATCATAGATCATCACCAGCAGTATATTTACAGATAGTTCTACAAAACAATTGATACATTTTCTTGAATTATACCTATTTTAAACTAATTTAGTAAAGTTAAAATTAAATCCAGACAGAATAAGGACGCAGCCCAACATTATGGCATAACATATGAAAGCATTAACCACTCAGTTTTTAGCAATAAACTCACATAATTAATTACACAAGCTTGTTTCTGTTTTTTCTGTCTAATACAAAGGCACTTGGGCCCTTAAGCACCTGACATCTTGCTCAAAAGCAGGTGTATAATTACAATTCATTCAGTAGGTTTCCAACAGTTTAGCAAATACAATTGTGACATTTAAAGATCATTGTATTCCCCAAATATCAAAAAGTTTAAGTATGTCCTTTACATGTGCAGTTTATAAAGAATAGCCCAACTCTGCCTATATGATCATGTTGTTATTGAAAATATATTGATGAAACGTATCATTCAAATCTTTAATTATATTTTATCAAGTGATAATTATCTAACCATATGCCTTGCAATTCAATATTATCACTGAAAGTAAATTTATGTCATGAACAAGGAAAAAATGATTACTTGCATATGTCAGATGAATAGAATAATATATAATTTAGAAAGTATTTATCTAGGCATCCTATTCTAACTGATTATCCCTTGTTCCTTCTTCCCTCGTCCTCCTCTTCCTCCTCATCCTTCCAACATCTCAGCGGTTAGTACATCTGCATGACATTTTGACTGTAAACAGCTTTTAGAGTGATATCATTTACCTTTTTGCAGCTTGTTTGTTGGTTCCAAATTCCTGCCGACATTCAATGGCAAAAGATCCCTAACGTCGACAGTTTGAGCAATCTCAACTACAGCGGGGCATTTTCGCCTCTTTGCCTCTTCGCTTCCTGCAAATAAATCAGTGAGGGTCTTATTGGTCAGGGTTAGTGTCAGTGAAAGTTAAAACCAATCTGGTGCTGGCTTACCCATGGGGCCACAGGGCACAATGGGCCCTTTAAAAGAATCAGTAAGAGGTATGAAAGCTAAACATGGAGGACATTCCAGAATAGTTCTGATCTAGGATCAGTTTAGCTTTATAGAATTGAATAAATAAGATCATCACTGATCAGCACTCCTACTATGAAATGTTTTTGGAATACAGGGTGTTAAATTGGAGATCATGCACAGCAAAATCACCAGTGTTAAATCAAATCTGACAGTGTTAAATTAACACTCTCAGTGTTTATATAGCGCCAATGGGAAGCATATAGACACTGACAGTGTTACTTTAACACTCTCAGAGTTGATTTAACACTGGTGATTTTGCTGTGTGTATACACACTGTCAAATATATATATGATATACATAATCTTTGTAATTATCTTGGGTAGTTGAGATTGCTGTAAATTGATTTTGTTCCTTATTGCCATTTGGATGATTTACAGTGGCAGGGTTTCTATAAGGTTAATTAATTATGATTGATGGATAAATATACATGCATATCTTACTGCCACGCAACACTAATCTGGATTAAGTTATTTATTCAACTACATAGTGTTTCTGTAAACACATCTATGCATATGTGGAATAGTGTGTTTGATCATTTACATAGTTAGCTGCACGAGCATGTCACTAATACAATCCACTTATGGATAGTTCTGTCTTATCACCATGGCAACTAATATGCTTTGATGGCACAGGTGTGAGTGGAGTGCAGTTGATGTTGCCAGCATGTTGAATGACATAAGACATATGGGAAAGATTGAATAAATAAATCTTGAATTTATTTATCTTCTTTTCTATTTAGGACGTACGCAAGGTGAGCAAACATATGTTCTTATGTTTGTATGTGTCATTTAATGCTATATAGGTGTGTTAATGTGACTCAAAAGGTCAAAGGTCATTAGGAGGCCAAGTCAATGTGCACTTTTGACTTTTGCAGCTAATGTGTTGACATGCTTGTCCTCAAACCGGGGGATTAAGTGTATGTACATAACATGTCGCATAGCAGACTTTAATCAGATGATTTTGCTCAATAATAATAATGCAGTCAAAACAAGCGTCTATGACTTGCTTTGCTAGATGCATGAAGAAGCTATTCAATTTATATAGCTATATTGTCTAGTATGTTTGTGTGATTTGGATATTTCTCACCGTAGGGAACAACAGGAGCCAAAGGACCTCGAGGTGACAGGGTAAGATAATAAATCCAAATTTATATTAACTTTAAAATGCTTTTCTTTAGTGTAAATAAATTAGTGTGTACAAATTGTATGTTAGGGGTGTACACTTGATTAAATGCACATAATGTTATGTACTACATTACATAATTTGACCCAGTTGTGGCCACACCCCTTATTTACATGACACGTAGTCTTACCCCAGAGGCCCACATTTTTACCCAGAGGCCCACATTTTTACCCAGGTGTTATTAACAGTAATTACAATTGCTTTAAAATTTGTATAGAATGTATTTAAACATCATCATGTTAAGTTAAATGTTTTTCTTTTTTTTATAGCATTCAGGCAGCACAGCACTATGTCATGTTTATGCAAATATGGCTCAAATTCAGTAGCTAGCTAACCTACATCTGTAACAATGCATTTGAGAGATGCCAATGTAAATGTTTTAATATTTTTTTTGAGAAATAATGTAGTTTACATGTTTTAAACAAAATAAGCCAATCTAATTTAATTTGCGCCATTACCACACAGCGGTTTTGCAGCTAATCAACACCCCATCTCTCACAAATATGCAATCATTAAATGGTCATTCCCTGTTCAAAAGGGCTCGTCAACGTAACCCTGTGTAACTGTTCAAACAGAAACCTTTTCTGATATGTGAAAGCTTCAATCTGTAACATGTTATATTAGTAATTGTACATGTGGCCATATATTACATCGGAGGCATGGCTAATTGAATTGATCTTTTAATCAATTTTCAAACGATCATGTTAAATTTTACACTGTGAATAAAAGCCTTCTTTGAATATTTACAATACTACAATATTTATTTATATATTTAAGGGTTTCTATAGGATCCCCAGGAACACAGGGTTCCTCTAAGCCTGGCAACACAACAAGCAAAACAGAAAAAAATAAATATCAGTTAATCGTTAGAAAATATTAACAATAGTAGTTGAAAACCATTTCCGCTCAAGGATTAATTTATAATATATGAACTCTCTCTCCCGCCTGATAGGGCCCCCCAGGCCGTAATGGAAGAGATGGAAAACCCGGCATTCCCGGCCCAGCCGGCCCCCCCGGCCCCCCTGGATTAGGAGGAGTGAGTGATTTCTCCAGTTAAAACATGTCTGGCATTTTTACACGTCAACATTTTCTCTATGTTTTCGGTTACACTTTATTTGGAGAGTCCGAAATTCCATCTGTAGGTGCTCTACAGATAGTTTGTTGATGATATGAATATCAACAAACTATCTGTTGATAAGCAACTTATTGTGTAGTTTAAGGGTAGGGGTAAATTTTGAATATGTTTTAGGATAATGGTTAAGGTTAGGGTTAGTAGATAGTTTGTTAAAATTTTGTTGATAGTCTATAGATAATTTCTCCTGCAAAACGTGTAGACATTTTTGCCTTTAATCACAACGTGCTGGATGTGGCCTGGACATAAGGGTGGTCATCTACTGTGTATCCTGTGACCCTGTGCCCTTTAGCCCGATGACATGACCCTTTGAACTCATTGACAACATGATTCATTAAACTGTCAGGGAAGCATGAAAATTCCCTTGAGAAATGTTTATTTACCACCATGTTGGTAATCACACCATGTAGCGATTGAAGGTTTATAATGTAAAATAATTTTGTTTTTAGAACAGATATATACATTAAATACTGGAACATTTGGCAGTATTTTTTATGTGCTAATATGGTATTTTTTGATTTGCCAGAACTTCGCTGCTCAGTATGACCAGAGCAAGGGTGTTGATCCCGGACCTGGACCTGCGGTAAGTGACGACACGAGAGCGATTAATTAACCATGAGGCAAATTTTGAATCACGCAATAAGCCCACCTGCCCCCGGTTCAGTTATCACTTACATAAGGACATTGACCTACGCTACTGAGTGAACAGAAAATGCACTTCCATACTGGCCACTCATGAGAAGCAAAACCACAACGCTGGCATTGCAGAATCAAACACCACGCTCTAATAAAGTGAGCTGCACTGGGCACAACAGGTAATACCCTGTCAGACATTTCACGTCATAGTTCTAAATTATATAGTGGACTGGACAATAAAGTCACCGTTAGTCAAGTACAAATCTGTCAATACTAGTTGAGTGTAAGTCAAGTCTCGAGTCATGGACTTGCAACTGCAACACAGCTAGCCTCTGCCTAGCATCTAGAACCATACTAAAAACCAGTTAGCATCTGCCTAGCTTCTAGAACCATACTACAAACCAGCCAGAATCTGCCTAGCATCTAGACCCATATTACAAACCAGTTAGCATCTGCCTAGCTTCTAGAACCATACTACAAACCAGCCAGAATCTGCCTAGCATCTAGAACCATACTAAAAACCAGTTAGCATCTGCCTAGCTTCTAGAACCATACTACAAACCAGCCAGAATCTGCCTAGCATCTAGACCCATATTACAAACCAGTTAGCATCTGCCTAGCATCTAGAACCATACTACAAACCAGCTAGAATCTGCCTAGCATCTAGACCCATACTACAAACCAGCTAGTGTCTTTCTAGCATCTAGCACTATACTACAAACCAGCTAGTATCTGCCTAGCATTAGGGACCATTCTACATAACAGTTAGCCTATGCCTAGCATCAGGGACCATACTAGAATGCATCTGGCCTCTGCATAGCCATCTAGGACCATGCTACATCAGAGCTAGCCTTTGCCTAGAATTAACAACCATTCTCAGTTGATGTGTATGTGTGTGTGTGCGTGTATGTATGTGTGAGCTACCTTGGGGGGTGGGTGATGTGGAATTGGGGTTGGTGTGGGCTTGGAAATATTTTTTGAAATATTGTTTGGCCTTAATAAAAAAAACTCTACAAAAAAGAATTAACGACCATATAGAACACAGCTTACGTACCTATATGTAGCATCTAGTGCGTTTCTATAATACAGCTAGCCTCTGCCTTTAATGTAGTACCATACCCCAACACAGGACAACAACACAGCTAGCATCTAGGACCATGCCCTTAGCACTGTTCCTGTACACTTGATATTCCCCATTCCCTTAGCATTTAATACTTTAGCCCGTCGCCATTGGGCACTTGTGTGTGAACAGGATAAGATTTGGACCTAAAAAAAAAAGGCAGCAGAGCATTAACACAACACCGCTGTTACTGCTGTTCCCAATGTTGTCCATTTTTGGTGTTGGCTGTATTTACGGCCAGTCCTAGAAACAACAATTTGGAATAAATCATCATACACCATGTACTGTTTTCACAGTGACGATAACTAATTTATCATCCAGAATGCATCATATAACTCTGGACATATTCAAGATGAATTTCAGTGAATTGCAATTATAACGTGAATGGGCACTACCATTAAACAAACAGAAATGATTTAAAACCTTTGTCTGATCTTTCACCAAACATCTCCTTTCTCATCAGGGTTTGATGGGACCTAGAGGCCCCAATGGACCTCCCGGCCCCCCAGTAAGTGCTTTCTAAATGTAATATTTAAAATACATTTTGTGTAGTTCTCTCGTATAAACGCATCATAAAGGCCAGACATTTTTCCTGAGAGGCCCATGTTTCCACTGTAATAACTCCTGGTTGTAATCATCACAGGTAACTGATGACATATTTTTCTCAACAACAGGGACCCCAAGGATTCACAGGATTTGCTGGAGAGCCCGGAGAGCCTGGACAGACCGTAAGAAAACTCAAATCAACTGTAACAGTCAATATAAAACGTTGATCAGAGATTCAGCAAGTTACACCCCATCCCCATACTCTAATCTGGTTAATCATTCCATCACAGACACACACACATTCCGCTAATTAACAGAAAGGAAACAGATCCTGGAATTTGACCGTGACCTTTACCTGACCCCTGACCTCTGACCTGTTATCTCTCATTTTCTCACACCAGGGCCCTGTTGGTGCTCGCGGACCCCCTGGACCTTCTGGCAAGGCTGGTGAAGATGTGAGAAAAACATTTAAATATTCTTATTATTTTAGTTATTTTCACAATACTACCTGTGGGACTATTTGATTACTTGGGAAATAAATATATGTGAAAACTGACACAGGCACGTTATTTTTTCATCTGGTGCATTATGCATTGTCCATCTGTAGGGTAACAATGGCAGACCTGGCAAGCCTGGCGACAGAGGTGTCCCTGGAACTCAGGTAAGGCCAAAGTTCAGAGGTGACTGTTAGTAAAATATACAGTTAATTTGACACTTTGATAAACTGTCCAAGTGTTATCATATAAAACATACAAACAATAAAATACACATTTTACAGGGTGCTCGTGGATTCCCCGGAACACCAGGACTTCCTGGCATGAAGGGACATAGAGTGAGTATTTACAAACACACAGTTGGCCCCACCTCCTTGCCCCGCCTCCTGCAATGACCTGAAAACGATGATGTGAAATACATGTTCAGTACAGGAGACACACCTGGCTAGCATTTAGGAGTAGGCAACATTCTGAATGTTACAAATAGATTTTACTTTTGCAGAGCTGACATCATTTTCAAATGATGAAAAAATGTGTTTGTTCTACATAATTACTTTCTAACTGGATGTTCTGTATAGTTGCACCCTGCTGAATACGACACCATGAAGTGGTTTCTCTCTGTACCTCATCCCACACAGCTACTCTTGCTTCTTCATCAGCACACACTTTGCTCATGGCGCTAATTTCAAATTACACCCTGTTTTTAGTACTCGCAGGACTACTTCTGGACTACAAGGCTTTACATTTTTTGTGGATAGTATTAAAGTGGGGAGTCTGCGTGGCATAGTGGGCTGTGTCCCTGCGTTGCAGCACAGTCTACATCATGATAGTCAATGGTTCGATTCTGACTATGGGTTCTCTGACTTTCCCCGGACATCCTGCGCGAGGGAACGCAAACTGGCATAGTGCTGCCCGGGATTTGGGTTAGATAAATCAGATTACCTATCCTGCCACGTTGCTCTCCAGCGACTCCTTGTGTGCAGATAAAGCGCTTGTAAATCCAATCGCAGTAGTATAGTTGGTGAGCGTAATCATCCCGTACATGATCCGACTAAAGGCTTCCATGTTAAATGAACAGTGCGAAAAGAATCGGCGGTTCAGCTGCCGACAAGGCAGGATTAGTGTGAATTGGGAGGGGAAGAATATGGGAAAAATAGGATAGAATGAACATTTTGTCTCATGATACTAAGCTGTTATCTTTGTGCAACAGGGTTACAATGGCCTGGATGGACGCAAAGGAGAGCCTGGAACAGCTGGTGCTAAGGTAACACTACTGCCACATCCTTCACATTTTACACTGTTAAATTTACCCTGGTTTCAGTTTCTATAGGAATCCACACTGACAGTGTTAATTTAATATTAATAGTTTGCTTTCAGTGAGGTGCCTCAATCTGAGACTTGTGGGCCAGTCCTCAAACACAGATCAGGCATAGTCCGGGACTAAAACCTTATTTAAATGGAGAAATTATGCAAGCAATTTATTCCCAGTTAAGATTGGTCTGGGAAATTGCCTGTTGACCCAATCACAATAAAATGGTAGTAGCTAGTCTAATTTAATATCTATATTCTTCAACTCATCATAATACATCATAGTACATCTATGACACTCATGCTTACCAATCTAGATATGTCCCAATGTTTACACTGTCCTGAAATATGAACGTCTGTTCTGCTTCTCCTACAGGGTGAGACCGGTGCCCATGGATCTAACGGAACCCCTGGACCAGCTGTAGGTTTACCCCTTTATTGTTTTAAAACATACGGTTCCCACAAGTACACTGATATCATTAACGTATTGTTCTCCACCAGGCCGAGGCAAAATGTATTATTAATTAAACATGACAGTGACATGCAGAATAAACCCAGAATATAACTGTACTGTTATCTTTCGATGAGTAGCTGTCTATTGTCGTAGTTGTGTACAACCAGAAATATACTTTTTACACAACCTATATTTTAACCACTGCATAATTCCAGTATTTGATATACAACCTATACTTTGCACACTGCATAATTCCAGTCGACTATACTATATATTACAGAAGCTATATTTTAATCACTGCATAATCCCAGTTCACTATACAGTATAGTATACACAACTAGACTTTACACACTGCATAATCCCAGTCCTCTATACAGTATTTTATACACAAATACACACTGCATAATCCCAATCCAATATACACTATATTATACAAAACTACACTTTACACTGCATAATCCCAGTCCACTTTACACTATATTATACACAACTACACTTTATACTGCATAATCCCACTCCACTATACACTATATTATACACAACTACACTTTACACTGCATAATCCCAGTCCACTATACACTATATTATACACAACTACACTTTACACTGCATAATCCCAATCCACTATACACTATATTATACACAACTATACTTTACACTGCATAATCCCAGTCCACTATACATTATATTATACACAACTACACTTTACACTGCATAATCCCAGTCCACTATACACTATATTATACACAACTATACTTTACACTGCATAACCCCAGTCCACTATACACTATATTATACACAACTATACTTTACACTGCATAATCCCAGTCCACTATACACTATATTATACACAACTACACTTTACACTGCATAATCCCAGTCCACTATACACTATATTATACACAACTACACTTTACACTGCATAATCCCAGTCCACTATACACTATATTTTACACAACTACACTTTACACTGCATAATCCCAGTCATACTCAGCTCATCTGTTTCCGCTGCAGGGTCCTCGCGGTCTGACTGGAGAGAGGGGGCGTGCTGGCCCAGCTGGTCCTGCCGGTGCCCGTGGTGCTGATGGAAGTACTGGACCGGCTGGCCCTGCTGTGAGTACTGATTCACCTTTCACCCCAGAGGCTTTGACCCCTTGAAATTGCCGAATCAACTGGAGGTACAGCTCTGTAGTGTTGTAGACTGTAGCACTGAATAATGTTTAGGACAGTGGAGTGGAGAACAACACTTATCTAGCACCGATCTGATCTCGAATTTCCCTCATGTAATCGGAACCTAAATTATATTGGTGGAAATATTGAAACTGAAGTTACATTAACTGCATCTGCGGTTACCTGGCGTCACAACATTTCCTGTAACCCTTAACCTCTATGTCCTCTCTCCATAACCGTTTCCCAGGGCCCTCTTGGTGCAGCTGGAGCCCCCGGTTTCCCCGGTGCTCCTGGACCCAAGGTGAGTGTGACGGCATCTCGGTCATTCTTTCATCGATCAATATAATCCTCGGAGTGGATCTCAAACACATTGAAACTGTCGGCAGCAAAGGAGACCCTCAGTTCTTGGAACTGTAGAGGAACCTCTCTGATGCTCTCTCCATACCTGACGCAACATGGTTCACATGTATCACTAATAATATGAACACCTGAAAACAGTTTTAGTGTTTGTACAGACCAACCCCCTGCATAAATTCCATTTATCTCAAAAACATCTAAATAGCATGTGTATGACATCTCACTTCTTCCTATTAGCCAAAACATTACATTGTGTGACTCACGAAGAATGTTGCATCTTTGTAACAGGGAGAGATTGGAGGTGCTGGATCCACCGGCCCATCCGGACCTCAGGGAGCCAGAGGAGAGCCTGGTACCAATGGAGGTGTCGGCCCTGTCGGCCCCGTTGTAAGTATGCTGCAAAATGTCTCACACTATGAATGTCACACTTTGAGTTTAAGTGAAATTGAGTGTTATTTTTGGTTAGCTGGTTTCGTGTTGTTGTGGCGTCTCTTGTTTGTAACACACACTCTTTGCTTCTTCTGGTAGGGTAACCCTGGTAACAACGGTATCAATGGTGCAAAGGGAGCTACTGTAAGTATCCTGGGCATAGCAGAATTTTGGGTGGACTTGAATGACTGAGGTCAAAACAAGTGTCTAGATGTAGGCTCTGTTTCACCTGACACCTGTTTGAGGGGTAATGAACATGGCTCATCAACACACAGTAGATCACACAAACAGCATCATTGATAATAATTTTACCTTCAGAATTCCTCATGTACCCAAATTAATTAAGTAGTTTACAGCACATAGGTACATTTGATATTTTACATAAGTGATCTAGATTCAATATATGGTTAATGTGATTGGATCATGTAATGATAATATATTGATAATGTTTACTTGTAGGTTGTTCAACTGTCTCCTTACCATTCATTTATGGTGTTTGTCTGTTCTAGGGTGCCCCCGGTATTGCTGGTTCTCCCGGTTTCCCCGGCGGCAGAGGCGGACCCGGCCCCCAGGGCCCTTCAGGAGCCACAGGAGCTAGAGGCCTTAGCGTGAGTACCGGTGGCCCCCCACTTTATTCACAACGTTTGTTTCATTGATTAAGTGATCGGTCGTTTACCTGTGTCCCTTTCCCCGCAGGGCGACCCCGGGCCTGCGGGACAAAAAGGAGATGCTGGACCAAAGGGAGAGCCTGTGAGTGCAGCGTTGTAATTTATCCGTAAAAGTGCTGTGCATCATTCATCATGACAGCACATGGTGTGTCTTCAGTGCTGCTGTGTCTAATGCGTCTGATTCCTCATCCAGGGCCACTCTGGTGCCCAGGGCCCCGCTGGCCCCAACGGTGAAGAGGGAAAGAGAGGCGCAACAGGTGAGCCCGGTGCCACCGGGCCTGCTGGTCTTCGTGGAGCTAGAGTAAGTACGCCGTACCAGGTCCAGTCTGCCGGTTAAACCTTGGTGTGTTTGCGATACTAGTCCAGGTGACTAATACCTGCCTTTTCTGCGGCTCTCGTAGGGAGGTGCTGGAACTCGCGGACTTCCTGGTCTGGAGGGAAGAGTTGGTCCCATTGTAAGTCTGTTTATTAGAAGATTCCAGAATTTACCACCATGAACTCGCCTAATGCAGGGCAAAATAAACTTATACTATGCATTTTTTGTGTTCTGATTTGACTCCTCCTCTCTTTTTGCCAGGGTATGCCCGGTGCTCGTGGAGCCACTGGCGCTGCTGGAAGCCGTGGACCACCTGGTGATGCCGGTCGTGCCGGCGAGTCTGGTCTGACTGGCGCCAGAGTGAGTGCCGCGCAATCCGGTCAATCAAAACGATCTGGTCAATCAAAACGGTTCAGTTAGACAGATTGTCTTGGATGTCTATCCTCTGAACCAGAGTGGGCGTGTGTTCTTCAAAGTGACTAACACGCTCTCTACCTCTAGGGCCTTCCAGGAAGTCCAGGACAAGGAGGACCCCCTGGCAAAGAAGGACCAGCTGTGAGTAGACGTCCACTTCAACATCACGGCTTTCAGGACTCTGCGTCGTACACACGACTGTAGGCTCCAATTCAAATGAGCTAAAAGGACTCTGCATCGTACACACGACTGTAGGCTCCAATTCAAATGAGCTAACAGGACTCTGCATCGTACACATGACTGTAGGCTCCAATTCAAATGAGCTAACAGGACTCTGCATCATACACACGACTGTGGGCTCCAATTCAAATGAGCTAACAGGACTCTGCATCGTACACATGACTGTGGGCTCCAATTCAAATGAGCTAACAGGACTCTGCATCATACACACGACTGTGGGCTCCAATTCAAATGAGCTTTCAGGACTC
>JACXGM010019187.1:0-18540 GCA_016801145.1 Umbra pygmaea
CATTATGCTTTTTAGCATGGGGGACCGTGAAGATATAGTTTACCTGTGCTTCATTCAACCAGTAGTCTAAAACATTGTTTATCTGAGATGTGATTTTTCTAGTGCTAGCTACCCCACATTTCTGAGCTACTTTGTGTATGATATCAGGTAATTTCTGGAATTTACAGTCAAGAACAACCTCGACTGACCTGCGTTTTGGCACCTCATAGTGAACTGTGAACCACTCTTTCAGATAATATGTCATGGTGCGAAAATTGAGGTCTGCAGTTACAGTTTTCACACCACGGTCAACAAGCGTGAACAACTTTATTTCTCCTGTATCTGACACAGAAGTGAACCACATTGCGAGAATTACCTGAATGTTCAGCACCAAACAGGTCCAGTGAAACTTTAAGCCATTTAGTTTCAGATTGAACAGTTTTGGGAGAGAATGGTCAGCTCCAAGCAGTTTTTCCATTTCAGGTCGATGACTCCCAGCAAATATATGATTTGGAAATTCTGGAACGTGAGGCATTAAAGTGTATTGATATGCCACTTCTGCCGGTAAGCTTTCACCGTCCCAATATTTGAAGGATATCTCAGACTTCTGATTGATGAGGCGTTCATAACCTGGTGGATGAAAACAAGCTGTCATACACTTCGCAGGAATGGTAAAATAGACACACAAACGAGAGAGAGAGAGAGAGAGAGAGAGAGAGAGAGAGAGAGAGAGAGAGAGATTTACCATGTTTGAGTTCAGATAGGGATGGTGCTTCCGAAGATTTGAGTAAAATGTCACCGATGTATTCATCGTTTTCACCTGGAAGCAGAACAATGTCTGTTTCAATGGTTTTGATTTCCCAGTCTGGAAAAAGGGCCTCGATTTCGGAGGAAGTCAACAACGTGCTCGCAGTTGTATTGATAACACCACATTTCAAGCTTAATCCATGAAAATCACATCCATTGTGCTTCATATAACACAACTTGCAGATGACACAGGTACAGAGACATTGAATAGGCTCATTCAACTGGATCAAATATTTATCACAGATCACAGCCCTGTTGAAGGTTTTTTGGCAGATTTTACACTCTAATAATTGTTTAACATTATCCAACACATTTGAAACCTGGTTGGACACACGGGTGGGAAGATCTGTCTCAGTTGACAGTGTTGGACCAGGGTCAATTTCCTGTTCTGTGACTGGGGCAAAAGAAACTGAACTCTGCTGGGCTGCTACACCTTGCTTCTGGTTACATTCTGACCGTTTTTCAGCATGGTTTATGGACAGGCTTAGAGTTTTGGGTTGAGCAATCTCTTTCTGAGGATCCAAATTGCCACTAAACCTGTCAACGATAATGCAACATATTACATTTCAACATTTCATTTCTTGGATAATAAGATAATAGATCAACAATTCAAAGCATTGCTATTTACAATTTAGAATTGCCTGACAATATACTACACATAATGATCACTTTTTGAGCTTGTTACAAATATTTAACAAAGACTGCTTGTTACCATGAATTATCCATTATTTTTATTTTAATTTGCTGGTTACTACAATTTTATTAAGTTAATCCAATGTTTTACTTTTTACAGTGTAATGCTAAATGGTGAATATATTTTATGTAATCTTTCTCAAGTTAGGACGATGTAAATTAATTTGTCTAAATAAAGTTGGTTAAAGCAGCAAAATAAATTTTTCATGCCGTAGTGCAAAGCACACGCATTCTTTGGCTTTATATAATTAGTGAACCCGATATAGGCTACAGTATTATTTACAATGCTTTTGCAGGCACATCAAATTTAGGGATTAATGTAATTATGAGGGGATTTTATAATTACATAAAAGTAATATTTTTAACCATACAAAGCAATAGAATGCAAGTATTTTAATGGTAGCGTCTCTTTTCTTTTACTATCGAAATGGTTGCCAGGGGGCAACATGTTGGAACGTTTAAAATGATCTTTGTCCATTATATCAAGTTGGATTAATTAAGGAAAGAACACTGCCTAGCAAATATCTCTAGGAATATTCTGATCTCACAGACGCACATTATTTACGCTGGACTTAGCAACGACTAGTCTTATTTTTATTTGGTGCAACAGGTGTAAATTCCACTCACAACATCGGACGTATAGAAAAATGCACTATATAAATGCAGTCCATTTACCATTTTAACATCAGAATCCGTGGCATTTCCACGGTATGACAGAACATTCTTTTTGATATCAGTAAATGTAACCTCCTAGTGCTCCAAATTCACCAAATAAATAAATGTATATTGATACATACCTTATAATACCGCATTCCTCAGCAGCGTGATCTTTGCATAAATATCTGTCATTTGTACTGATATCTGTAGAATAAAGACTTATAGGACTATTTTCTACTGAACATAGAGGATAGCAATTATGAGTTATGTAATCATTATTATAGCCTTGAAAGTGTTTTTGACGAAACTGGCGTTTCAAAAAATGATGATGTCTAAAGCCAGTAAAAGTGTGTTTGCTGTTATTTCGTTTTTTTGTACACCTAAAAGTTAAATGTATCATTTGTCTGTCACATTCTCCCGGGGATATAAGTGAGAGACAGGCGCGAAGGTTCAATAATCCACAAAGGTTTATTCTTCCAAGAAACAATATACTGCCACGTGGGGCGAAACAGGAGACACTAGAAACTCTAATCATAAACTCGAGACACGTAACAGTAGACATTGACGAACAAGGACAAGACGGAAACACAAGGGCTAAATACACAAACAAATCAGAGACAATAGGATACACCCGTGCCAATCAACATGTACACACCGTCCCCCACTGATGACATCAGACCTGCACCTGTGAGATACAGAAGGGACACCAGGGGGAACCACAGACCACAATACATTAGGGAGCACTCAAAGGAACATAACTATACCACTGTATTATCAAATACTGAATACACTGAGACACAGAACACAAAAGGGGAAGCAAAATACAGCCCCAAACAGGGCTGGACGTTACATTGTCCATCAATATATTTAGATTTTTCACGTGTCTTTTCTTTAAAACGATGTGCCACCATGATGAGAGTGTAGATACAAGTTAATGGGTTAACAGAGCCCCTGTGACAGTGGGCCATATAAATGCTGAATGAGGCTATCACTAAAGGCACATTTTTTGTGTATCCTTTCATCTTTAACAAAAAACACAATTAGCTGATTTTTTATCTGAACTTCAAGGCAACGGGCCTAGAAAATGCTGCCTAATCTTTAAGTACCACAAGTTATTCTCACCGTGAGTGAGAGGTGTGACAATGACACACACAGACACACATGCACACACAGACACGCGCACACACAGACACGCGTGCACACACACACGCACACACACAGACGTGCAAACTTCCTAAGGCCGCTTTTGTTTATAGCTGGTAACAAATTCTTTAATTAATAGCAACGTTTCATTCCACAGACCGAAAAAAACAATGAATATAATATGAATATAATATTCCATTTTTACTAAACAGTACTCTGCTATTCACATTATTAAATGGAGGCTTCATTGAAGCAAGTGAGAAACACTTTAATAATAAAGGTTCTCCAAAGTTTCTTTGTTGGGGTATATGGTTCCTTGAACATCTAAAGAAAATTTCCATTGCACAAAAGGTTCTTTGTAGCGCCAAAAGGTACTTTAGAGTATAAAATGGTTCTTCACCATCAATCGCATGTGATCTTACATTTTTTGGAGTAAATTTGTGTTTCCCATACATTGATTTATTTGTGGTGGCGTGCCACAACCTTTGCTTACAATTTAGATTTGTGTTTCCTATGTTAATTAGACTGCAAAATATATTTAAACTTATATTAGTAACAAAAAAGGCAACATGTTTAGTTTTGGGCAGTTATGCATTATTTACACACGCTCACACACGCTCACACACGCGCACACACATGCGTACAGAAACACGCCCACACACACAGACACAATAAAACCAAAAAGGTTCTGTGACATTTCACTATTGCAAGACATGGCATCCTGAAACAGATCAACATTTAAGGTAGGTTGAAGTTTAATACTTTAATGCCACATGTTAATATTTTAGTTTTTGGATAGTTCAGGCTCCATGAAAAAATGTGCCTAGTTTGATTTAATAATTTTTCTGATTTGTGCATTAATGAAATGATTACTTTGGGTTTAATTTTTAAGTCTAGTAGTCTTATAGTTTTAAAGTAGGCTATGTCACCAATGCAGATCGTTTTGAATGTAGATTTCAAAATATTACAACTTTCTGAGAACCTTTTTTAGGTAGAAGCTGGAATGCAGGGAAATATGCAAATGTGACAAATTGATACAAATTAATTTTGTATTTCGACCCTACTATTAGTTTGTAAAGAAACAGTAGTTTATTTTTAAGTAAGGTAAATAATTGAGTTGGAAAACTTAACTTTTGAGTTGATTTGTGTTACTAGAAATAGAAGTTCAATTTTGTGTAAATGTAAATCTTTGACTTTGGATAAATAAATATATTTAATTCATTTTAAAACAAATTAATTATTTAAATCAAATAAGAAATATAATTTGATCAAAATTAAAAATATTAACTGTAACAAATACAGCAGTTTCTTTTAAGTTGATCCAAAGAACCATTTCTTAGCGGGCATAGAGAGAGAGAGAGAGAGAGACAACGTGCGTGATGTGGAATTATTTTACGTATTTACACATTTTGAACCAAAAGCATTTCCCTTTAGAAATTCAGATTGATAACTTATAGAACGGAAAAGTGTTTCGTGCTGGTTTTGGGCCTATATGTATGAACGTTTGAGACTGTACAACTTATTGGACTGTGAATTTCCCTCCCTCTCTCCCTCTCACTCTCTCCCTCTCTCCCTCTCTCCCTCTCTCCCTCCATCCCTCCCTCCCTCTATCCCTCCCTCTCCCTCTCTCCCTCCCTTCCTTCCTCTCACTCACTCTCTTCCTCCCTCTCTCTCTCTGCTATTATGACTGTGTTATGGTTTGGTGTCTGCTTTGTGCTACCTGCTGCTATTATGAGTGTGTTATGGTTTGTTGTCTGCTTTGTGTATTTAAAGTGTTTCCAAAATGTAATTGCTCTCTTCTGAGTTTTTAATATTAGTGGGTATCGGCCTAATTCTGCCCTGCATGCATTGTTTGTAGTTTTCCTCTGTACATGTAGGAGAATCTTACTGAATTCTGCATGTGGTGTTTGTCCCATTGAGTAATATCTTGGGTTGCAAGTGGACCCACACCTCGCTGCCATGCAATAAGATTGGTTCTATTATGCATTTGAAGTTAATATTAAAAATATTAACTGTAACAAAATACAGCAGTTTCTTTTAAGTTGATCCAAAGAACCATTTCTTAGCGGGCATAGAGAGAGACAACGTGCGTGCTGTGGAATTATTTTACGTATTTACACATTTTGAACCGAAAGCATTTCCCTTTAGAATTTCAGATTGATAACTTACAGAACGGAAAAGTGTTTTTGTGCTGCTTTTGGGCCTATATGTATGAACGTTTGATACTGTACATCTTATTGGACCTTATTGGACATAAGTTGACTTTAGCTACCAGTCTGCTATTCGGTCTGTATGAAGTTTCCTTGTTCTTTTTTTTGCATCTAACAACAATCTCGATCGACAGGACTATTGGTTGAAAAATGACTGTAGTTTATTTCTTTAAGTTCTCTGACTCATGTACATGATATGTGAAGGAAAAGGGCGGTCTCATCTTGTGGTAATCTTGTGGAAATTGCCACATATTCCCCATGTTTATACGTTCAATGTCTTGGGTGACGAGGACACTTTGAAAATTTTACAAAATAGTTTAAGGATGTACAGTTGCGATCCTATTCAACCTAACCTACACTTTACTGACATAAAGGAGACATCTGGGCCTGTTCCAAGAGTCACCGAGTGTTGCAGAAGCACAAAAAATATAGTAAAGATACAACATACACCTAGATCTCCCCTAGGTGACCTACAGGGAAGCCTTTTAAACCTTGCTTTTGGCCTCTTAATACATTCAACCAATCATTAGAAGGGCTATACAATACAATGGCTTCCCTGGAAGATACCAGTGTGTAAGTATAATTTAATATACATAAATAAAGTGTGCAAACCAGCATAGACCTACACATAACCCAATGGACTTTTACCAACTTCATTAAAATGGTGGTGAAACAGATGTATGTCACTGCCTGCACAAATAAGGTTTATATAGGTTTTCCCACACTACTACTACACAGTGGTGTCCAAAAAAACCTGCTTGTGTTATATGGCTCCTATAAAAATTCTGACTGGCCAAAAGAATGGTTCAAAGGTTACCCTATAGGTTAGCTTGCCTGATGTGTATATTACGTAGGCGAGATCTAAGTCTAGGTTGGAGCCAACATTTGTAACATACAGTGTATACATTTGCAGGTAATTACAGTGTACGTGACTCTTTTCTGTTATACATTTAGGAACCAGGAGATGGAAGATATTGTCGAGGATAATGCTCAACGTAAATCTTGTGGAATTCCATTGACATAGGTGAGTGCATGTGCTTTTTCAAGAGAATTTGGGGTATATGATAGGCCTCTGTGCCTTTTTTTAAGAGGTTGCTATCATTTTTGGTGCAGGGACAGACTAATACTAAAAAAAAATCATCCCTGGACTTTGTCCCAAATAGGCCCACTGCAACCAGCCTGCATACACACATCACCTAGCACGGTTGTCATTATAGTATTTTAAACTGTAAAAAATATGGCCAAGGAAAACACTTTATGTTGTATCAAACATGAATATGTACATGAATACATTGTTTAATACTCACATAAATATGAAGGTGGTTAGTTTAATATAGGGGAGTACCAGCCTCATTAATATATAACTTTTCTCTGCAAATATTGTAAACTGTCAAGGGACATGAGGATGTCTTTATCTGTGGCCTTAAGCATGAATGAATTTGTGGTCCTTACTTGAATGTTGATGTTTGAGGACACAAACCTCTTTCAAGCTACCTGAGTGACATGCATAATAAAAAATAAATGACTTTCCTAAGCTAAATATGTGATAGGAGTCTGTCAAAAGGTTGTATCATGTAAGCAGTTGGTAGCAACATGTTGGGTACAATCATTATTCTGTGCCCTAAAAACTGTCATATTTCATGGTATTGTGTCATGCAAGGTCATTGCAAAATCTAGAATAATGTGCGAGGTGGCCAGCGGGGTACAGTTGGTACAAAGGCTGCAATATAGTTCTTACTAATGACCAGGAGCTCAGCCTGGTGTCTTAGTGTATTTCAGGACAGCAACAGCCTTGTGTTATGGGCTACCCCCATTAAACCATGCTAATTTAAATAAAATTAATACATTTAAATAGATGAATAAACAAACATGTTGCGCAAATGATATTTTCTTCATGTCTTTATTTATTTATTTAAAATATATTTTTAAATAAATCGTGTTGTGTTGCAAAAATGAAAATAAGCCTTTCCGAGCTCTTCCTACACATGTGCGAAATTATAGGTGTATGCAGATGTGTTCATATCGATGTATGATGTCTGTCTTCGGGTGTACATAGGTGTGTGTATAGGTATGTGAGCTTTTAGCAAATATATCTATATTGGATATCTAAGTATGCGTCCAGCTATGCAGTTAGTATGTACATATGAAGGTATGTGCTTATGTGTTTAATTGCGTATAAGTGCGGATGTTTCAGGTGGTTTTTAAACCCTAGCTACATTTCATGCATGTGCGTAATTATCGGTGTACGCATGTGTGTTCATATGGATGTACAATGTGTAGCTTCAGGTGTACATAGATGTGTGTATAGGTATGTGAGCTTTGAGCAAATATATTTATATTGGATATGTATGTATATGTGCAGATATGTATTCATAATGTCAATATTTGGGCATTTGCATTAATGCCTGTAATGGAGTGTCTGCTTAGGTGTTAGGTAGGGCGAGGTTTCAGAAATGCACGCTTCATTGATGTACATGGAGTATGAAAATGGTGATCTATAGAAAGATACTCTGGGGGGCAGAGGCTTGATGACTGGGACCAGAGGCCAGAGGCTTGAGGACTGGGACCAGGAGCTTGATGGCTGGGTTCGGTGTAGGTATATTGCGACAATCAAGCACCACAACCACATTACACAGCCTTTTTGATATCATGATAAGTGTGTGTGTACACATATATTTTTTGTTCTCTCTAATATTTACAATGTTATGTTTTATAGGAGAACAAAACCCAATGGAATATATAAGCCGGTGACTCTGCTGTATTTCTCCAGATTGCAAGACCACTGTGTTGAGTTAAAAATACTATTTGTTTTTTGTTGCACTGTATACGGTGGAATTTTTACTTATATTTTTTTAATCTCATTGCACCTTGGTGATGAATAAAGTGATTCAAATGTAATTGAATACTACAGAAAGACTACTACATCCTTATTAATTGGCACTAATCGAACAGTGATAAACCAAACATCTCCGACAGAGTCCTGTGAATTGATCACGGCCCTTAAATCTTTGACAGTTACATAGAATCAGTTAAAATTCTGTGATTGGCCCAGGAATATGTAAGTCAATGACAGGCACCATCTGAGGTCTACACACTAACTATTATTAACTGCATGCCTAACCTTAATCCTAACTTTAACCTCAGTAACATCCTGCCTAACCTTAACCGTTAGTAACCTCATGGCTAACATTAACCCCCAACATCCTGTCATTGACTTACACAGGCGTCACTTGAGCGGGCCCTTCACAGATTTCTTTCCAGTGATTTTGGGAAAATGCCACACATATTTTGAGTTAAGAGGCCATGTTCATTTAACAAATCTATGGGAGATGATGTTGCTGTAAAAAAAATGTGAACAATTGACTGCGTTTCATTGTACCCCCGAACCGGTGCAGTCACAAGAGCGGTCTTTTCCTGGCCACTGTTCATCACATGTGCTGCTTGCTCTTGGGGTTCTAGGCCGGTATTTGTGAAAGCCATATTTTTTAAATGTTGTTCCAGTGAAAGCAAATGGAAATAGACACTAGTATGATTTCAACATCCTTGTATACATTCAGATTTTTTATGACCTATGAATTTCTGAATATAAAACACTTGCAGCCTCTAACCCTTTACAGAATAGACACATAGGGTGCTAGACCTAAGGTACTGTACACACACTAATGCTTACACTGTTATATATTCGTAGGCAAACACAAATCCTCTGACCACCTGCTTCCGGAACACCTGGACTGATGTCTCCTTCCCTTATAGAAAGATCCACTGGGTCTGAGGCGTGAGGACTGAGGACTGGACCATATGCTTGAATGCTGTGTTTGTTGTAGGTATTTTTTTACATGCACCCAACCACATTACACAGCCTATTTCATATTGTGATAAATATATATTTTATCTCTCTAATGCTTACAACGTTATGTTTTCTAGGAGAACACAACGCATTTGAATATACAGTCGGTGACTCTGCACCATGGAGATCCTGTCCAAGACCATCGTGTTGTGTTGTTAGTATTTATTTTTGTCTTATTGATGTGGTGGAATATATATATTGTGTAATTTCATTGCACCTTGGTGATGAATGAAGTGATTCAAATGTAATTGAATACTACAGAAAGACTACTACTACATCCTTATTAATTGGCACTAATCGAACAGTGATAAACAAAACATCTCCCACAGAGTCCTGTGAATTGATCACGGCCCCTTAAATCTTTGACAGTTACATAGAATCAGTTAAAATTCTGTGATTGGCCCAGGAATATGTAAGTCAATGACAGGCACCATCTGAGGTCTACACACTAACCATTATTAACCGCATGCCTAACCTTAATCCTAACCTTAACCTCAGTAACATCCTGCCTAACCTTAACCATTAGTAACCTCATGCCAACCTCCTGTCATTGACTTAGATATGCATCACTTGCATGGGCTTGTCAAAGATTTCTTCCGGTGATTTGGTGAAAATGCCACATATTTTGACTTAAGAGGCCATGTTCATTTAACGGAACTCTGTGAGATCATCTTTCTGTAAAACAATGTGAACAATTGACTGTTCCATTGTCTCCAACCGGTACAACCAGAAGAGCACTGGTCACCCCCTTGAGTCCGGCCTCTCTCTAGGTTTCTTCGTAGGTCCCATCTACAAGGGAGTTTTCCTGGCCACTGTGCATCACGCATGTGTTGCTTGCTCTTGGGGGTTTTAGGCCGGTTGTTTGTCAAAGCACTTTATGACAACTTGTTTTGGAAAAAGAGCTTTATAAAATAAATTTTTACTTACTTTACTGGTAATTTTCATCCAATTTAAACACTGAATTAATTTCTAAATCCACCCTGTGTATGTTGTGAAGCATTGTCTTTTTTTCTTATTTGAAGCTTATTTGTCTAGTAGCATTTCCTGTTTGCTTTCTCATGCAATAAAAATGATACAATACATATCGTAAGTTTCACAATGGTTTTGAAATTGTGCTTGATAAAATGTGGACCACTTAATTCAGATCATAATAATGTTGGTGATAGAACTTCACAAATGTTCATTTTTTAGTACAGGTACTGATAGTTGCAACTTACACTCTTAAATGTGCATTAAAATTTGCCAGCTGCTAACCGGTGCATTGTTTTATTTGAAGCTCATGTGTCTTGTTACAGTTCCTGGTTGCAATACATGTCTTAAGTTTGACAATGAATTTGGAATTATTGTGTGCTTGAGAAAAATGGTCAGCTGAACCTGTGCTCTATGTACAATATTCAAACAAATTCTAAGGCTAATTGTTTTTATTTACATTTTATATTTTCGTAATTTAGCAGACACTCTTATCCGGAGTGAGTGCATACACTTTGAGAAAATAGGTGACACAACGACAACTTAGTAGTAAGATTATTCACCATATTGTAAAGATTAATCCTTCCAAGCAGTAAAAGAACAATAATGTTTATTTTTGCAGAAACAAGGCAGGAACAGCTCAGGCGAAGGTACCAAGGATAATCCCAAACATAAGACTGAATAAACAATTCAAGGGTCAGGCCAAACTATCAATCCAAGAATACAGACAAAGGTACAGAGGATAATCCAAAATGCAAAAACAGAATAGACAACGCACAGGTCAGGCCAGAATAACAATACATGAAATAGAATGCTCAGTATGAAGAAAATCAATACTCACAATACCTCGCAAAGAGGCAATGAGAGGTATGTGGCTTAAATACAGACTGGAGTGAGCAGGTGTACTGAATTGGGATAATTGAGTCCGGGTATGGGGAATGTAGTTCTGAGGAGGCATGACTCGGGAAGCTGTAGTCTACAGGAAGAAGAACAGGGGAATGGGAATTGTAGTTCCGAGCAATATAGACAAAGGAAGTGGCAGTGTCCAGGGAAGGGGAACTGGGAAACGTTACACATATGAAACAATAAATAGTCAAAATAGTGCTAGACAACACAAACATTGTGTCACCTAGTTTCTCAACATATAACACAAACATTTGACTACAAAAAGTTGACTACAACTAATTTAAGTACTTATTGAAGAGGAAGGTTTACAGACATTTCCTAAAGAGGGTTAAAGACTCTGCTGTTTTAGCCTCCAGTGGGAGCTGTATTCCACCATTAAGTAGGCAGGATGGAGAACAGTCTTAACTAATTGGATTTGGAGTTGACCTCCTGAAGTAGCACTTAACTGGCTTTAATGTTGCACTTAAATGTAACACTTAACTTGCTGAGTTAGATGGTGTTTGACAATAAACAGTAGAAAAATATCCAGTGTTCCCATCTGTAAATGATAATAGGTCTTGAATTGTTTATGATAAAATGACATCTTGATAACACATTAGCAGTCTTTCAGAATGATCTCAATTACACATAGGTGCAAAGTGTACACATTAGTGAGTAGGGTGATGGCGCTCTGGGAGACTACACCACTGTAGACTTAACAGTGGCTTAGCTGACGCTCCACAGTTGGATGACTGAGCCCGATTAAGCAAATTGTGTTAGTGTTGCCAGAATATGTCATGTGCTGCTACCTAAGGCATTGGGTCAAATAATTCAGTTTATAATAGTCTGTAATTAATGAGTGTTGGTGATAGAACATCACAAACTTTAATTTTCCAGACTGCTACTGAACAGCCTTAGCTTTCATTTTATTATGCAACTTGCACTCTTAAATGGTTATTCGACAATTACCAGCATATAATCTGTGCTCCAGGGACAATATTCATATAACATATAAGGCTAAATGTAGCACTTATATGGCTGAGTTAGATGGTGATTAACACTAAACTGTAGAAAATGAGTCCACTGTTCCCATCTGTAAATTACGTTATATGTTAAAGTCTTGGGTTGTTTATGATAAAATTACATCTCGATAACACATTGGCAGTCTTTTAGAATGATCTCATTTACATTTAGATGTATACTGTTGACTTAACAGTGTCTTGAATGAGGTTCCACGTTTGGATAAGTGAACCACGGTTGGGTAAATTGTGTTAATTGTGCTGCTAACTAACCCTCACCTTTTCTTCTCCAACAGCCCGGTTGGATCCGCTGGAGAGTGCTGGAGCTTGTCATTGTAAAGGTAAGAAGGTCACTGTTCCACTGTGGTCTCTGTGTAACACCTTAAGCATGTCTCTCCAATTGTAATAGAATGTGGGCATGAAGCTACCGACTGAGCCTTGGAAGTTGACAAGGTAGCCTTGATACTCATCTAAGCACACCTCAGGCACCCCGAGGTCAGGGGAGAGTTTCACGTTGAAGTAATACACGGGTCCGCTCGGATGAGGCTCTAGACTTAGTCTGTGGGTGCTAATCATCTGCATGACCACAGCCATTTGGTTGAATAGAAGACAGAGTATACAATGAGACGGGTTGATTTCCTCAACCTCTCCGGGTTGGGCTCTGCTCGACACAAAGCGGTTGTAGGACTCGGGCGAGATTATTGCTCACATTCAACAGCCGACCCTTGCATGACAGCCCATTTGCACAAAAGGATAGGTCCTGCTCATTTAGCATGCTAATCAGCAGGGCTCTGTCATACACGTTGCGGGCCAGAGCACTGCTCGGTACAGCGCGCTCTGCGAGGGAGGCTAGCAGGGGACGCAGGTTTCTGGCTAGCAGCTACAATACGGTCAAGACAGGAGTGCAACTGGAACACATGGAGTTTCGGTCGCTGTCGGACTTGCACGTGTATACTTGGGTGGCGAAACACTCCTGGGAGAGGGTTCTGATATCTGAAGCTGACAAGTGTCTGCTCTGAGAAACCTTGTCAAAAACCTGTGATCTAATCAGATCTCTGTAATCTGCAATCTTCTCATCGGCACATGCAACGTTGGTGCCGTTTTCGGTTTCCGCGGACCATCCATTGGCCTTGCACCATAATGTATGTGTCTCGCGTCGTGAGCAGCGATCCAAGCTCCGGGAACACTTTGAACACGAGTAGCCCTCGTGTTGACATTCAGAGGAGCACCTCGAGCACATCCAAACACAACAAATTTTCTCCTTAAAACCTTCGAAGCATGCACACACTGCACAGATGAACCCACGCATGGTTGGACAATTTGTAAAGTGAGGCTTGGTCAGGTGCCATTCCGGGTTGTTCTTGAAACAGGTTGTACATACTCTCACATTACACCGACACCGGAGTGTAACGCCTGCCCTTTGCCTGTCTTTGCTGCTTTTAATCAACGTGACCAGGCACACGAGACACTTTGTGCTGGACTGTCTGACATGCTTGTTGTTCACCTTCTCAGTGTTACTATAGTGCACTGTGGACACTCTCCTGTACATGTTTGTCGCTTTTCGGACTGATCCCACCAGTGTGCCTCTACGCTTCTCGTTGCAATCTCTCAGCAGGCCCTCCGGAACTTCACCGGTGAAGAAGGGGTTGCCTGCGATGGAGTTGACAGGTCTGTGCTGTTCGCTGAACAGGGCGCTGACTTTGGACCCGGTCCCTGTTATGGGAGACATGGTATATTTACCCGGAGCGGAGGGTTGCAGTTTGAGCGATCTGATGACCCAGAACGTGATGCCTTGCCCCACTCATAGGTTCAACTTTCAAAACACAGTGAGGATGTTGCTTTGCAACGCTTCTGTATATATGCTTTGCTCTTGTGAGTCTTATTCTTCTTCTTCTGTGGACCAGCGGAACGAAAGAGCAGACCACGCAAGCGTCTCTCCTTTTGTACACAAAGGCACTGGGAAGGCCCACAGTAAAAGACCAAGGGGGGGAGTGAGAAGCGGGAAGAATGGTGGTTACGGTTCTAACAGATAAACCCTGTGGGCCTACGAGATGGACAATGTAGTGACGGCATACAGATGGCTGATGCAAAATAGAAGCAAGTATACAAAGTGCTGCCATGCCGTGATTGTGTATCAGCTGGCCAAGTCTCAGAGTCTTCCGCCAGGTCTGTACGTATACAGGACCCAGCCTTCTCATTTTGGATACAGAATGATGAGACCCGTGAGAGTCCTGGATCAGTTCAACTTTGTCAGTCTGTCAAAGCAGGTAGAAGGGATACCAAAAATGATCACAATTGACCTGTTTCCAGGGTTTGAGAATTTTTGTGCAATCTTCGTATTTACCCGCAATTTTGCACATAACCAATCACATGCAAGTCACATACCCGAGTAGGGGAACCGAATGTTTGGAGAGGCTAGAGCCTTGGGGCTCATCGAGGCCTGCTCAACGATGAAGGCGATCGCATGCCAGCACCACGATGTAGCCATGCGAACGGAGCGTAAATGTGTCATTGATCTACGGTGGAAGGGGTTCGACACTAAAACCGAGTGCATCGATGCCATCCCGAGAGTGCAAGGGCTACACGCTGTAGTGTGGTCCAACCACAGTGGCAACTGCCAGGAGATCGAGAGCGCAGTCTTGACGTGGCTCTTTGGGCTCTCTAACAAACTGCCGAAAGAGGTGCAGATGATAGACTACAAACATGAAACGCTCGAAGTCAGGTACATAAGGATGGACATGGATATGTTCCCCGGGATTATACCCGAGCCTCCTAGTAGGAAAGCGTTGTTTTTCATACACACTCGCTTTATAGGAGATGCACAATTGGCAAGACGAGCGATGGGCAAGGTGTCAGAAAATAGGAGTAGAATAGGCTCGCCGTCTCCAGATGAGTCAGCCTTTGCTTTCTGGTACTTGTTACTGAACATGGGATTCTGTCAACCTACACCGTTTAGCATGGGTATGTTCCAAAGATCACAGATGAGGTTAAGAGCTCACTGGTAGAGTGGACTGAGAGGAGAAATGGAGCCGGTTGCCTGGCACTTGCAGTCCAACATACACTCTACTATAACGCCGGAGAGAATGAGTTCCAGATGATGTTATCTCACACAGTTGGGGCCAATGACACCTCACTGAACATCTTCAGACTTTGAAAAACTCTAACATTTCCCATTATGTACAATAGACTGTTGATATGTATTACAACATGGCAGCTGAAGAGACATTCTGACATTTCATATAACATTACAACTGTAGTCTGATGATATTAGTCTTATGACAAGAGTGTAACAGGGTTCATTATTTTTATCGGTAAACAATAATCTCAGTTTCTATTTGTTTTTAGTGTATGTGATGGACTGCCATGATGCTGTTGTCAAGTGGAAAACCATCGCAGCAGCTTTCCACAAGGGAGCTCTTGACCATTGTACAACATTCGAGACCACAGAGGAGGCCATCAGCTACTTGTACAGCTACCAGGATCAAGAGCGGACTGCGTGCACCGAAACCATCTCACGTCAACATAAAGACTTTTACTACCATCCCAATAACATACCCGGGCCCTTGGGGCTCAGTTCGTTTTTCCGGAAAGGAGTATGGGAACCTTGCTTACTGTGCAACGGCACAAGGGTGACAAATGAAATAAGGTTTATATGTAAGACCTCAACCACTGACAATGTTACCCAGAAGAGTGTGCCGGACAAAGACTTGAACCTGCTGCGCCTGGAGCACCTTGCCGTTGTTCACACACATTACTTTGTGATGTTGTTTCTGGAAATTGTACAAAGTAAAATGTACAGCCTTCACAAAACCAGCAATGAGAGACAAGGTATTGCCAGCTACGTGTTCGAGCAGTTGAAAGAAGATAATGCTAGCACATTAAGAGAAGGAATTGATACTACCAGGTTCTTGAAGCAATGGTGGAGAGTGCAGGAAAAACAAAGTGTCAGGAAGTTGAAAGTGTCAATCCCTTGGTATATCAAGTTGCACACTGAGACGACTGCATGGACCCCCAGGGATGAAACCTTTACTAACAGAAAATCCGAACCTATATACACCTTCCTGGCAAAATGTTGTCTATATCACGAAATACGAGAAGTGGTCACAAGACCTGGCAATGTAGAAAAGAGGCCCAGGCTCAAGATAGTGACTAAAGATCAAGTGTCTACGGTCTCATTGAGTGTATTGACCCCCAGGTTGTACATCGAAGACATTCTAAATTCCGTGGCCAGTGCATGCAATGTCCGACAGGCCTGTTTTCCTGGCAGGGGTCAGGTCAGTACTACCCCACAGCTGATGGACTGTAGCAGCCCACTGGAACCATTGCTCGATTGTATCATATTGGAGGACAATATTGGTTTTACAAAATTGGTAATGATGCACATCGTGATGACGCTGAGTTACCAATGGCAGACCTTAAGCTCTTGGATGAAAAGTGTGCAAGGCAAAACTCTGGATGAGGGTCTCACATTGAACATCAAAAAGGTCTCCCTGGGGGTGATGGGCTCTCTTAGGGACATACGCCTGCTAGAAAAGAGACCTCCCAGTATATTTTATACCAAAACAGAGTACAGCGAACCCACACTTGAAAATGTGTTCCTTGTCCACAGTGAGACCTGTGATGTATTATCCCTGTTGCCATTCATCTCATTGCCCCGGATGTGTTGGTCTTCCAATTCTACCAACTATGAGGACGATTTCCGCACAGAGTGTAGAAAACTGGCATTGAGTTTGTTGTATACGCATGTCGCGAATGCCAGGGAGGTTAAACGCAAAAGACATGAGCTGAAAACCTGGTGGGTAGCGGAAGGCTTGTCTTTAGAATATCCTTTTGGAATCCCTTAATGTCCCTAGCCATGGCTGGTGGGACAGGAGCTTCTTCATCCTCAAAACCTTAGAGTTTTGCAAGACCGGGCTGGTAAATGACAACATATGGGCTGCACTGGAACCGAAGGAAGCCGGATCACGGGACTTGAGCAGTATCGACGTGTCTGCTGTGTGGTTGGGTTCTCACCCAAGAACACCCGAAACTGTGAGGGGCAAACTGCTATCTCTGGGCTTACGGGAACCCCTGAATGTCAGCATTATAGAGTTGCTCAGGGAATCAGACCCATTCAACATTAGGGGGAAAAAAACACACATGCCCGAGCCCTATCTGGGAATGATTGGAGCGATGACAGTTGATGAATGGACACCTCGCAGGAACATTTTGCCATGTAATAGACCTATGTTCTTTTCCAACATCGGGAAGAATAAGCGCTCCAACAACAGTGTTGACAGTGGAGTGGCACAGAAAATACACCAGGTTGATAACAGTGAGAATGGTCTGATGCACCTAAGAATTTGTGTCAGCAACCGGAGTGACGAGCCGGCGAGCTCCTCGGGTTCCGCGTGTGCACTATCCACCGAAAGAGCTGCAGATACACCCGTGAATGTGCAGCAGTCTAGCCACCGTGCCAGCCAGGTCAACTGTGATATGGAGACTGTGAAAGAGCCTTAGTTAGAAATCTCAGTAGACATAAACTTAACTGCGGCCACCACTCCCATTATGCAGTGTTCCATAGCATCGACTGAACGTTTGAGCAGCAACCTGAGTGACGAGCAGGCAAGCTCCTCGGGTTCCGTGTGTGTATTATCTACCGAACAGTCTAACCAACATGCCAGCCTGTTCGACTGGTTTATGGAGACTGTGAAAGAGCCTCAGGGAGATTTCTTGGGAGGCGTACACTTGGATCTGGACATCACGGAGGTTGTGCCATTCTTCACTGAACCCGCTCGAGGATCGAGTTTTTGGGAAAATGGAATCATGGTGTATCCTGATAAGTCCAATAACCCCAGGTTACCAGAGTCCTACACAGATTTATCAATCATTCCCACGAACGAGTGTTCCTCCAACACCCAACTGACTGAGGGTTCAGATGGTTTGATGTTAGATAGGAAAAATTCTCTAAGGAACTCAAGGATGAGAATTTAAGCAATTTTAGTGGACAGAGTCAGTCTCATGAGCCCCAACCCCAGGTTCAGTATTATCAGCAATACAACCAAGCTGCTGAACCATGTAATGTCTGTAATGAACACTCAAATATGTAAAATAGAACAATGTTATTTATTGACCTAAATGACATTCCATAGCAACAGGCAACGATACAGCTAGGATCTCCACTGGCAGAGTAATTCAAACAGGCAAATGGTCAGGACGGAATAGCATGTATGGCTAAGGTACTATTAGGGATATCCACAGGCAGAGTAATCCAACAGGCAGAGGTCAAAACGGAATAGCATATATGGCTAAGGTACAGTTAGGGATATTCACAGGCAGAGTAATCCAACAG